>JBBPQL010001039.1:0-13407 GCA_038092515.1 Boletus subparvulus | reverse complement strand
CTGGCCCTTTGTACGTGAAACGAAGTTTGTTGCATGTGGTGCACTAAGCTGGGCTGCGTTGGACGGGTGGAGGCTGGGGTGGTAACAGATCTCGTCGCCCCACTCGACCACATCCTTGCCTACCGAAACGGGTTTGATCGAAATTCGCTTGGCCTCATTTCGGCTTTGATCCCAACGTAGAACCTACGGGGATACGCCTCAATCTGATCAGTCAAGTGCATGGTAAGTTGGTTGTGTACGAGCGATTGGGACACGTTCTGGTTTGTTCTCAGCTGTCAACTCGGAGGAATGCTCCTCTAAATCCAGCCTATCTGATCCCTCTCGCTGCCGAGTAGGATGTGACCCATCTGCACCTGAGGGCTAAGCTGTGGGGTAGAGTACGTGAAATTATCTTCGTCCGTGAATGCAACCAAGAAAGGGAGGCACACTGGCAGCAGCAGCGAAAGGATGAATGAATTCAGAGACTGGACGAATTGAAAAGAAGCTATTAGATGAGGTCTCCACTAACAAACAAGCTCATGCAACGATTGAATTTGCCGTCGCCGTTGTGCTTCGTGGAGCTCCAAGGTCGTAGCATGCTAGCTGATGACAACAACAACCCGAATGATCATTCAGTACTCGACGCCGTTTAAGTATATCCATCTTTTCCTGAAACCACGCTGTATGCACATCCTCCCTTCCCAAACATCTTACGTAGATCTTCCGCAAGTTCTCTTGGCTTCTCATGGGCCGGAAAGTGTCCTCCACTATCATGATCGAACTCTGCTGCGATCCGGTTGCATCGTCGGATCCAACTACCAAAGAAAGGGTAAATCGGGATACCTGGAAGGCGGCAGAAACTTACGCCTTTGGAACGACAGAGGCTTCTTTGGGGAAGAACGAGGCACCCATCGGAATAGTTGGCATCGGCGGCCGCTGAAACGTCGGGTTTGATGTACCCCCCATGACCTCGAAATAGATCCTCAACGATGCGGTTGGCCCAGCACGGGAGAACCAGTAGATTGAAATCCACGTCAGGACTATGTTCGATCAGTCACAACCGCTTGGCAAAGAAACAGGGCATCTTGCATACCTTCATCGTCTTCCCAGGGATAATTGTCCGTCCAATGGTGCAATTTTTCGTAAATCCAGGCAAGCAGACCGACGGGACTATCCGCGAGTGAATAGCCGAGCGTCTGGGGCTGGGTGGTTTGTTCTGCAAAATAGCCCCTGCCTCGACTTTGGAACCATCGCGTGCGTGCTAGTCCCTCTTTCTCTTTCGCAGTCCAGGGCGTAAACAGGTAGGCGATGTACGACAGTGGCTCCTTTAGGGGAGAAGGGGGTACACCACTGAAAGAAAAAGATGCTATGGCGGTCGCGTACTGACGGTAGGTAATGTTAAGACTTACCGCGCGAAGTTCGTGTGCCAGGCCTTGTGGTGTTTTCCGCCGTATTCCAAGGCCATGACATACGTGACCTGCAAGACATGAGTAATCCATCAATGTGCGGGACTTTTCCGGAAAGCATACAAGGAATCCCCAATCACCGCCCTGTGAGACTACAAGGTCACGATCAGTCTACCTATTGGAGGACCTCTGATGGCGTAACCTCACCATACTCGTCATATCCCAGTGCCAACATCAACTTGTGTGCAACCTACGAAGTTATGAGATCGAAACTTGAACGCCTCATGTATGTGTGAAAATATACCTCGGCGTACTGTTTACCCGCAAAGCCCTGCTTCTGGGGAGCTTCCGAAAACCCATACCCCGGTAGACTCAATGCTACTACATGGAAGCTAGGGTGGTCCGGGGAGGCTTCGGTCAACAGCGGGAGCAACTTTCGAGCCTCGTAAAAGCTTCCGGGCCCTAGACGATGACGCTCCGTGAACAACCTCCAGCGAAACGCGCGCCTACTACGCACATCCGTGGCAAAAGAGCAAGGGAATCGCGTTCGTCACGGCGCTCTTTGCATGCACGTAGTGGACATTGAGCGTCCCAAAGCCGTCGACGTCGACGTCCCTCGTGAACATGGGCAGCGCGTCGTTGAGCGCCTTCTCGTGCTTGCGCCAGTCGTATCCGGCCTTCCATCGTTCCACGAGTCTCTTGATGTCGGCTAGGGGAACGCCGTATGTCCAGTCTGCGTCCTCGAGCTCGTCGGGAAGGCTGGCGAGTTCGAGTTTTCGGCGGAGGAGGTCGAGTTTGTCGTCG
The DNA here is from genome assembly GCA_038092515.1 of Boletus subparvulus. Taxonomy (NCBI): domain Eukaryota; kingdom Fungi; phylum Basidiomycota; class Agaricomycetes; order Boletales; family Boletaceae; genus Boletus; species Boletus subparvulus. The sequence goes on along the minus strand of JBBPQL010001039.1, from coordinate 11,218 downwards.
GGAATGGCGATGGTGAATGGTGTCTCGGACATTGTGACGCAAATCGAGACGAAGGCGACGCACTGCGGTCGTCGAAGGTAGCACTATACCAGTGTGTAATAGCACCGGAGTCGTGCCTAGTTGAGAAGCTTGTTCCAGGGAGAAACTTTTGCGCAGCATCAAACATTCTCAATCAGGATTATCATGATATGGGCGCAACGAGCATTCCGCTGGGCGATTGTGAACATTTCGGATCATCAAGTCGACCCGTCGGATTAGACATTCGAACCTCACGCTGACTGTAGTACATACATAGTATCGGCACGATCATGCAGCTTCCTGCCAGTGGTGCGACCTGAACGAATATGGTACATGAGATTGGAGGCTATCAGGCAGAGTCTAGACTCGTATGTCGCTGGCTGAAAGTGAAGCAATCAATTGTGCAACAAATGACGCCACAATACAGAAACTTGACTCGGATAGATCAAACCGAATACAAACACAACAAAAGACATCTTCGACATTCAGGACCATTTATGATTCAGGGATATCCATCTTTTCCAGGGACAATACCATAGGCACCGCCTCCCTTTCCAAACATCTTGCGCAGATCGTGTGCCAGTTCGTTTGGCTTTTCCTGCGCCGGAAAGTGTCCTCCGCTGTCATGCTCAAATTCAGCTACGACCCGATTGCCTCGCCGAATCCAACTGCAAGAAAAATACGTAGGTATATAGATCAGGCGCCCGATTGGATCAAAGAAGTCGTCAAAAAACTTACGCCTTTGGCAGGACGAAAATCTCTTTGGGAAAGTGCGAAATACCCATCGGGATTTTCGGATATTGCAATGGTATCGGAGAAGTCGATTGACCTTTGAGAAACTCGAAGTAAATCCTTAGGGAGGCAGTTGGGCCAGTACGCGAGAACCAATAAATGGATATCCAGGTCAGAACTACCAGGGGTCAGTATGGCTGAGCACGAGCTGTACTACACCGCTCACTTTCATCGTCTCCCCAAGGATAATTGTCCGACCAGTTGTGCAGTTTTTCGTAGATCCAAGCGAGCAACCCGACGGGACTGTCTGTCAACGAATAGCCAAGAGTCTGAGGTTGGGTGCTTTGTTCTGCCATGTAACCACTGCCTCGGTCTCGGAACCATTCTGTACGTGCCAGACCCTCTTTTTCTTTCGCAGTCCAAGGTGTGACTAAGAATGCAAGAAACGACAATGGTTCTTGTAAGGGAGACGGGGGTCGGGCACTGAAATATTCCTTGGGTGTCATTGCTAACAAATGATGCATAAAACTCACATTGACATATTGGTGTGCCAGGCCTTGTCATACTTTCCGCCGTATTCCGTAGCCATGTAACGCGTGATCTGGAAAAAACAGTTGAATACCCCGCAACGGACGAGGTGATCATGCAAACATACGATGTATCCCCAATCTCCGCCCTGTGTGACTACAAAAATACGATCAGTCTACCGTTGGAAGAACGTTGATGATGTGAACTTACCATACTCGTTGTACCCCAATGACAGCATCAACTTGTGTGCAACCTATCCGTGGAGATGAGTGGCTGAACGTACGACGGAAAGATGAGAGTATACCTCGGCGTACTGTTTGATCGCAAAGCCTTGCTTCCGGGGAGCCTCAGAAAACCCATACCCAGGTAAACTCAGCGCCACCACATGGAAGCTGGGGAAGTCGGGGAACGACGCAGTCAGTAGAGGCAGTAACTTTCTGACCTCGTGGAAGGTTCCGGGCCCTAGGCGCTCCATTAAGAGTCTTGAGACACTGGTAAGCAAACCATACGTACAACCATGGCAATAGAGTAATGGAATCGCGTTCGTTACGGCGCTCTTTTTGTGCACGTAGTGAATGTTGAGCGACTCAAAGTCGTCCACGTCGATATCTCTCGTGAACATGGGCAACTCGTTGTTGAGCTCCTTTTCATGTTTTCGCCAGTCGTACCCGTTCTTCCACCGCTCCACGATTCTCTTGATGTCAGCCAGAGGAACGCCGTATTTCCAGTCTGCGTCCTCGAGCTCGTCAGGGAGCACGGTGAGTTCGAGTTTTCTGCGGAGGAGGTTGAGTTTGTCGTCAGAAACCGATATTGTGAATGGTGTTTCGGTCATTGTGAGTGATAGTGAGGGAAGAAATTGGGCAACTCACGTTGGTCCTTAAATAATAAAGATCGTGCGGCATCTTCAAGTTTCAAGTTTCAAGTTGGCAGCGGGAGGATCCCACGATGTTCTCTGAACGTCGTGACTGTGAAAGTTTCAGCTGCTGATCTCGGCGAAAGGCGAGCGTCCGTTTCGAAGCCAAGGACCGCCGCATCAGCACATCGCGCCTCAGGGAGTCTGATTCACCTCGGAGAGAGCTGGAGAGAGCCGTATAACGTCCCCGCGCAAAGTGGCAAAAGTGTCACGGTATCGCCATCAGCTGTGGGGAAGCGTATCCATATGAGGCGATGGTGACGTATGAAGGGAATCCTGCGTGCAATCGGGTTTTTGCGAAGGTGCGGTGGCCTGGGACCTGCAAGGGCCACCCATGGAGATAAGAATAAAGTGAGTCTGATGATGCCGGGCTAACTGGATGTTGTCGACAGAAGAGATAACCTTGTCAGCACTTGTTCGAGCGCGCTGCCACCGCGACACTTGTGCGCGGTTAACTTTCCAAACACTCGGAAGGACCAAGATAAGATAAGGGGCCAGGCCTGGGTGGGAAGCCCCCGCCTGTATCGGCGGAGAGGGAGTGCAGCGGGGGATTCCAGATTCGGAGATGACCAGTGCCTTTTGATCTCGATCTGACCACGTGGGGATGCAGATCTCGATCGTGAGATGTGAATCTAATTGAAATGAACCTGATTTTGCACGCAGTGTTTCCTTTTACTCACACTTTCGGTTTCCCTTCTTTACTCTCATCGTCGAGCGTCGCCTCCCCGCCAGCCTCTTTTCTTTTCTTTTCTTTTTTTGCCTCTCTGCCCGCTCGCAGCGATGAATGTCTCTGATCTCCTCCAGGACTCGCCCTCCCAGCACCGGAGACGGCCGCCTGCCCTGCACCACGACTCCCCGCCGCCAACCCAATCTGCCACCGCATCTCTCCCCTCCGCCTCTGCTTCCCCCCAATCTCAGCACCACACACACCCACTCCAGCACTCCGCACAGCCTCCGCCCGTCCCACAGGCTCCGTATCCCCCCCAGCCCAACCCGTACTACCCGCCCCACCCCTTCCCCCGACCGGACCCTCCGATGCATCGCATCACCCCGCGTCCGCCGTCACAGATCCAGCCCTCTCCCATCGATCCCACCCCTGCAATGGCCAGCCTCCAGCATCCATCTCCCTCCGCGCCTCCACCTCACGTGCACCCTCACTCTTCCTGGGGTCCCCCGGCACCGCGTCAGGGGTCCTCCCCTCTCGCAGTGTCCAATTTGGGGCCTACCCGCCCGTCCCACCACAACCAACCTCCTGCTCAAATCAAACCGGCTATGCCCGGCTCAGGTATGATTCCCACTGCCCCCTCTCGATAGGCACTGATCACACTCCTTATCTTGCACGTCCATGCTCCGGCGTTTGTGCGTCTTTTTTTCTCATGCCTTGATCCGTCCCTTTAGACCGCAGTCCTGTAGTACAGCGTGCACATGCAAGCGGCAGCTCGACCCCCTCAAATATCGGTGCGTTTTTCCGATCACGCCCTTTGTTTCTTTAGTCACACGTGTTTTCATTCTACCCGCCACAGCCGCCCACTCCCCCTCCTCAAAGTCCTTGTTGACCACCGCGGCCGGCGTCCTCATCCTCGATAAACGCACCGCAGATGAGCAAATGGCTAGACCTGCTGCGCAGGCGCAGGCCCAAGCGCATGGTCCTTCCTCGGCTCATCCCAACACCAGCCCTAGTGCCAGCTTCAAACCCGGGAGAGATAGAGAAAAGGAATGGGACCCACGTGATCGTGAACGCCAACAAGAAGATATGGATTCCATCCGTCACGCAGCCAGGGACCGTGGTCCTTTCGACAGAGAACGAGAGAGGGAGAGGGCCCTCCCCTCTCCGCGTGAACGTTCGCTTGCATCTCCCCATGAGCGGCCCCTCGCATCTCCTCATGATCGCCCCATCCCTTCCGCACATGATCGTCCTTTGGCTCCCGCCCATGATAGACCGATCCCTTCCCCTCACGAGCGCGAACGCCACATGCATAGAATGTCTCCGCTCGCTCGCGCACCACCTGCCCAAGCACCTCCTCCCCTGCGAACGTCTGCGCAAGCACAGCAGTCATCTCCAGGCTCAAGCCATCGCATGGCCGTTGGTCCGCCTCCACATGACCGCATGCCGCCTCCGAACGAACGAGATTGGATGCCCCCGCTTCCTCACGAACGCCCACCACATGATAGGGACCGCATACATCCACCTCCTCCCCACTCGCTTCCACACAGACAAGGCCCACCCCTACTCCCGGGACAGGGCCAATTCCAGGCACATCCTCCCGAGTGGGATCTAGCGCGCGAACGAGAGCGCGACATGGCTGTCGCTCGCGGACGAGAACGGGAACGAGACATGCCAATGACTGGCCCTCCACGTGACTTGGTTCGGGAGAAAGATCTAGACCCGCCGCGCGACCCCGAATATGGGTTCCACCCCGATCATGACCGGGTCGCTTATCTAAGAGAGCGGGACCGGCCACGGCCAAGAGAGGCATCCAGGGACCAAGGCATACTTCTTCCCCAACGCGAACGTGACGTGGTTCCTCCAGGTCAGCGGGACGTCCAAAGGGAGAGGGAGAGGGAAATGTTCTCCACACGCGAGCGGGAGAGGATGATGGAACGTGAACGGGAGCTGGTGTCGCGGGAGATGGAGGGAATGCCGATGCTACAACGAGAACGGGACATGCGGGAGCGGGAGATGCATATCCAGCGTGAACGAGAGCGCGTCGCTGGGTTACATCGCGAGGGCGAAACTGGACCAGGAATGCCGCCTCGGGGCCACGATCGCGAGAGGGAGAGAGACCGCGAACGTCGCACCCATTCTCGTATGCCATCTCCCCATGGGAGGAACATTAGCGGGGCAGGTGTACCACCCCTTCCTAGCACGAGTACGACTGGACCAGGTGCCCCCGGACCGTACCACCCTCCACCCCCACATGACCACCCTCGGGAACGCGAACTTCAGCTTATGAACGAGCGCGAACGGCAACTCGCCTGGGAACGGGACAGAGAGCGCGAGCGCGAGATAGACCGCCGACAATACCGCGAGAGGATGCCTATCCCCGACCGCGAGCGTATGAGTATGTCCGTCCCAGAACGTGACAGCGAGCGCATCGCTCTTTCTGACAGGGAGCGCGCAATGGCCGAACGAGACAGAGCGATGTTCGAGCGCGATCGTATGACCCTCTCAGAAAGAGACCGCGCACTCCACGAACGGGATAGGCTCGAGAGGGAACGGATGGCGGAGAGGGATAGAGTTTTTCCCGAGCGGGAACGTATGGTCATTAACGACAGGGATCGCGTCATGCACGAACGGGAACGCGCTCTACCTCCAGATCGTGTCGTTCTGGAGCGTGAAAGGGCCAATCTGGAACGCCCTGGTGATCGTGAACGCATGCCCATGCGACCCCCCTTTGACATGTTGGAACGCGAACGGGCGGAGGTATTCGAGCGCGAGAGAGAGCGTGGGCATCTTGAAGTGATGGAGAGGGATCGGGAAAGGGGACTCCAGGCCGCTACCGCGATCGGGGCCGGCCCTTCCAGGGACAGGGAAGGCGACAAGGATCGAAAGGCCGTCGATATACAGATGGTTGACCGCGAACGTGACGAACGTCCCCCCATTGGACCTGGAGCCGACCGAGAATTGATTGAAAAGCGCGAGAGGGAGCGACTGGAACTCATGGACCGCGAGCGGAACGGAGTAACGGACAGAGAGCGGGAGTCGATGAATACCACAAATCGCGAGGGAGAGCACACAGAAGCTGATCGTGAACGTCTCGAAACGCGGGAACGCTTCGAGATACTTCAACGGGAACTCAGCGAGCTCTTTGAGCGCGACAGACTCGGAGGACTCGATATCATGGAGCGCGAGCGTCTCGCAAGGTTGGAACGCGAAAGCGTTGAGCTGCTCGAGCGCGAAAGATTGGAGGTGCTCGAACGTGAGCGGCTGGAGATACTTGAACGGATGCCGAGTGCCGAGGAACTTGCGAAAGCCAGGAAGGAAAGACAGAAGAAGCCGTTTGTCAGCCTTGGAACATATGTTTGGCCGCGGACACCCTTTCCTTACTATTTCCCGGAATGGATTCCTACACCTATCGTTGAAGAGGATACGTCAGTCGAGGCCAAAGCGATGGAGGCTGGCTCTAGCTCAGGTTCCTTGGCTCCCACATCCACACCGCAGCCTACCCCTGCAACGACTCAGATACCCACTGAGCTCCGCCTTACAGTTCTTGTTCCACCATCTTTTCTACCACCTGCAAGACCTCAAAAGTTCCGCCTTTGGGGAGGTGGTCTACCACCCCCGCCGCCTTTCCCATTCACTCCTTCCATATACTCGTTCTCGCGACGCCGTGTCTACACAGACGATTCAGACGTGATCCAATGCGCAGTGCACGCCGGACTGTTGACATGGAGCGGTATCACTCGAGCAAAGAAGGAATGTCGAACGATACGCGTCGTACTCGCGCTCGTACCTACTCTGTCTTCGGCCTGTGGAGCCGTCAAAAGTGGGCAAAGCGATAGTCGCGCTGGCATGAACGGCATGAGTGCCAACGGCCACGTGAACGGAACGGCCAGCGTTCCTCGTACACGCACCAATACGCCTCTTCCACCCCCACCACCTACTTCTTCGGTTCCTTCCACGTCTTCCTCGAATAACGACCCTCCGCCGCCCGGTTACGCGGGTGGCGTTTGGGCGAGCCGTTTCATCGGTGGATGGGGTGAGTCATTTTATGGCGAAGAGAGCGCTGGGAGGGGCGATAGTGCTGGCCGAATGTCGAGTTTCGAAGAAGCCGAAGATGATGGAAGAGGGTGTGTCAGCTGCGGATGGGGATGGGGCCATGACGGGAGTGCGTTCGAGGTCATCAGTGTCGATGTCGTCGAGGTTTGTTCCTTTGTTCCATATCACCCATGTATCCCTCGGCTAACGCGTCGTCCCTTCAGCAAAACGCACACGTCGCTCCTGGTCTCGGGATTCGCAACCGTGCACAGCGGTTGGCAGAGTATGCGCAACGTCGTGCTGACATCCTTGATCTTACCTCACCACCATCCCCTCCGCTCTTTGATGTGACTAATTCCCCAAAGAGGCGAAGGCTTAATGTTGATTTTGCGGAAACGAAGAAGGCGGGGTTGAGTGAGATGACCGCGATCGCCGAGGAAGCGAGGAAGATGCAAGCGATGACGATATCCTTTGGCGTTCCCGATCGGGGGAAGAGCAAAACTGGGGTTGGGTATGTTTTTTTTTTTTCCTACTCGCTTCCCATTCCCACACTGAACTATCTTGGATGCATATATGCAGGTTCAAATACGATGCGCAAGTGGTCCAGTGCGCGCTCTTTCCTCACCTTCACCAAGGGTCGATCGTTGTGCCAGCCAAGCGTCGGAAAATTGCTGTGGCCCGAGAAACCCAAGCGGAGGGTGAGGTGGAAATGGATTCCGCTGACGAGCCGCGACGGGGAGTCGTGCTCGAAAGCTCAAAAGAGACTTTTCTCATCACCCAGACCGTGCACGAAGGCAAGACGCAATATACACTCTCAGTGCTCGGCCCATCACCCCAAAACGCATCTCAACCTTGTCCATCGACGTTATCGATACCACCGGCAGACGCTGGCTCAAAAACGCAAGATCCCCCCCAAACCTCCCTCCCCGAGCCCTCCGAGGAACGAAAGACGTTTGTTGATGACCCACCGCCTTCAAGCGGTGCTACGCCTGATCCTCCTGACTCTGGCACGTCCCAGGATGCCACGTCGGGTAAGGAGACGGACGCGTCGTCGAAACCCCCATCCATATCTTGCACCCCCGCGAGCCCCAAACCGACAGCGCGCGTCCTGCGATCGAACCTCTCCGATGGCGACTTTACATTTGAGAAAGACACGATCGTCATCAAACACCACACGGACGACGGGAAAATGGTTGTAGACGGAGACGGAGAACGGGAAGGGGAAGGAGGCGCGCTCAAAATGAGGGTGTTGAGATGGAGATGGTACTCGGCGTTATGACGCAACCGAGATCGCGTGCATGTTGGATTGGGACGGTGCTATCTCGTCTGACGATTATCTATACGTATGTGGTCAATGTACAAAATACACTACTCGTTCGGGTTTTCCGTATGTGTTATTTTCCAGAGACAGTGTGTCGTCTCAAACCAGACGTTTGGAATCTTGGATCGTCGCACCTTTGGAAACCTAAAATGTCTGGTCACCAGGCAATGTGATTACTGGATGAGACGCGGAGGTCGCTTGAGACAGTCAACTGAACCGAGGCTCTGACTCGATCATGCATGTCAACGAAAAAAGCCATTTTTGGCCAACTTGCGAAACGGTCGTGCAGTCAATCATGTTAGACTTATCCTGATGGAAGAAACGATGCATTTTGATGTTGAAAGCATGCCGTCGCACATAGTCATATAGTGACATGCATACATAGTGGTGCTCCTCTCACGGAGCTGCGCGGGAAGCAAAGACAGAGTATACATTTATTTCTAGGGAAAAAAATGGAGTCAGTTCGAACCCCCCAAGTCTTGCGTTGACGACAAGTGTGTACCCACCAAGATGATACCATCGAACCTCTGCTTGAACCAAGCCATCGTGTCGTCCTTGGTCACACGGTGCTGGAACCCAACGCGTGCTTTGCGCTCTTTTCGCCTCGCGATGCGCATCCCAGGTCTCCCCATGACCACATAAAAGTCCATACCAAAGATCCCAATACCAGGGTCATACCGCGCACCGAGATCAATGTGCTCCTGGATCCCGAACCCAAAGTTGCCCGTGTCCGAAAAGTTCTTTCGTCTGAGCTCGTACTCTTTTACTTTGAGACCCCGCTCGAGGATCTCTTCGGCTTTGGGCCCGCGGATGGTGACGTGGACGGCGATCTTTTCGTTTCGGCGGATGGAGAAGGTGCGGACGGTGTAACGGGCTTTGGAGGTCACGGGCGTTTGGCCGGTGAGTTGTTCCAAGACTTTGGATGCACGGGTCAGGCGATCACCGGATTCGCCGACACAAATGTCTGTTGGAGGGAAACGGTTCGAGTCCGTCGACAGAAAGGCGGACGTGAACGTACTGATGACGAGCTTCTCGATTCGGAGCTCTTTCATGGGGTTGGTTGGGGTCGTCTTTTGCTCGGCCTGAATGGAAACGTTCAGTGTGCGAGCAACGGGGGACGTTTGACTGGAAAAAACTTGCCATGGCGATCGTCGTCTCAGCGTTATCTTGTCGCTGTTCGAGAGTATGTGGGACTGGCTTTTGCTGCCTGTGTCTGTTGAGTGAGTGTGGCTGAAACCTTAATCTGGTCTACTGTGTAGTCGTTCGGCGTTTCCCGATCTTCCAAAGCAGCTATCTCCTATTTCTCGCCACACATGTACAGCTTGGGCGAAACAGCGTAGAATACAATGCAAGTGATACGAGTCTGTTCAACACAGCATCAAGTCTGTTATTTCGTTCCTGCAAACAGCCTGACACCTTCACCATCAGAAACGCCAATGATTTGAGCCCGTCCTAAGCGCGTGAGTACGTTGATCGCTCTGCGCAACAGCGGAGCGGGTAACCCAGAGAGGGGAGATGGGATAGGTGGATCCGTTATTTCGTAAAATGTCAATATTGTGCCCAACTGTCCCGATGCCGTCGCCTTTTACACAAGATGGGTCAGCGCGCATCGAAGGAAAACCAAGAGAAGGAAAGCATCACCCATGCGTGTAGAGCCTCTGCCCATTCCTCGGGTTGTCTCCAGAGCAACAGCACCGAACGTGTTTGCTTTGCAGGTTCATAGACCGCCACGTTCTTCGACACGAGCGCGGCGAGTAACGAGGAGAGATAAGAAGGGAGCACACGACCTGAGCAGACAGGATGTTTAACGAATCGACTCGAACGAACGTCAGCGGGCGTGAGTGACTCACGATTTATTCGCTCATTGCGTAGTATTTCGTCCCAATCGCTTCCCGCCCCTTCGGCGTCCTCGACGCGAAGGGTGAAGAGCCGACGGTGTCGTGCGTATGAGAGGATTAGTCGGGTCCAGTGATCTGCGAAGAGGCTCTGGGTGCTAGGAGTTGGCTGTTCTCTGGTGTGACGTTCATTCTAGTAGCTTTGCAATGAAGACTGCGTAATCTCACGTAAAGAATGGAGGCGCGGCATGGATAGAGGGCAAGAGGAAACCTGTTTCATAGATCAGTAGACCTGGCAACATTCTGCAGATATTTCCATGTACCTGATGGTGTGGTGTGTGATGTAAGTTCCATTTGCACGGAGGCGATGTCGACCTACAGGTACAACATGTCGCCGAAGTGGTCATCCAAGTCTGATAGTAATTCCCAGAAAGGAACAAACACTGGCCCGTACCAGTACACTTGGCCTAATTGACTAGTATACATTGCAGACGAATCATGTTGAATGGGTATGAGTAACTACATCATGATGGCCTCCACCGTTACCAGCGTGTCTATCTCAATTCTTCGAGTTGAGCTTTTGCCTAGAGCCAAGGACAACAGCGCCTTTGATATGACCTCGACTATCAATGGCCAATGGACCTCCAACCGGCTTGCGAGTCCCAGCCCCCACTGACATTTTCACCTTGACAAACTTGCTTCCGACCTGCCTACTTCCATGCCTTCGTTTTTGAGTTATCCCAGATGATGGCCCACCCAAGGCTTCCAGTCCGAGATTCCAGTCAGCAGCCTGAGGAACTTGACATTGAAGCGGTGGTCCTAATGCCTGATCCCCCTGGAAATGCAGTGAATATTCTATGCTATCTTCAGTACTTCCCTCTTATCACTCCAGCTTACCCTTCGTTTTCCTTTGGTGTTGGTGCTCGTGAGCTGAAGTTCATCTTCACTCTCCTTCTCAAACTCGAACTCCTCGTCACCTGGGACGGTGAGTTGATCGCCCTTCACCTTGCAAGCTTCATCTAACCACCCAAAGTCAGGTCCATCATGATGCAGCATGTCTGGGGCATTTGTATCAACTACCATCAACGAGTCATCCTCCGTCCTGGGTAGTAGTAGGCGGTGGTTGGCATTTTCGATCGCCTTTCTTTTCTTCTTCTCGAGATTACACTACA
>JBBPQL010001038.1:0-13417 GCA_038092515.1 Boletus subparvulus | reverse complement strand
GCAAATGTAATGGAACCTCATTAAACTATGACCCAACCCAATTACACAGTATGATTAGCTATGTATAGCCTACTGCAACCCACGAAGCCTGCCACTGAGCACAGTACCACCATCCGTTAGCTAATATGCCTGGCATTCCCATGCGACTGTAAGACCACATATAGGCCTAGCTACCATTGGATACCATCTTACTAGTGCATCTACAGTATGTAACAATGGCACACTATGTCAGCTTCTGAAGGCCACGGTACGGCTCCTGATTCAGAACTGAAAGACTACTAATGATTACCCTAATCAACAAGAAACATTAGCCAGTATAATAACTGGAACAACCACCATAATGTCAAGTCCCAACGACTATACATCAACAATGGATGTGAACCCCCAAACTATAGGCAGACTTACCCAGTTCAGAGAACATTTAACTAGTACAGATACATATGAAGCATACAAACAGGTTGATCAGAAAATCAAACCTATATCACAGAGGATCCCACCAGAGTTTGGGGTGACATGCACAATACCTTATGATTTCCCTCACAACACTTGTTCCCATTGATGTAAACTCCACTGATCCGGAACCCACAAAGAAGTTCACTCAGGAACAAATTGATAAGATGACATGAGAAGTCATGAATTCTTGTCACCTGAGGAGCACAAATTATTCTTGCATGTACTAATCAAAAATAAGGCAGCTATTGTCTTTATTGATGAAGACCATGGGACTCTAAAGGAATCATACTTTAGTCCTTATAAGATACCCTATGTAGCACACGAACCCTGGCAGCAGAAGAACACACCAATCCCACCCCGACTTAGGGAAAAAGTAATAGAACTGCTCCAACTGAAGATCAAGGCAGGTGTATATGAACCATGCCAATCTTCCTACCAATCACATTGGTTCTGTACATGGATCCCAGCCAAGCAAAAGCTGCGGATTGTGCATGACCTGCAGCTCCTAAATTGAGTCACTATTAAGGAGTCGTCCATTTCCCAAAACCTAGATCAATTCATAGATTAGTTCTTGGGCAGAAAATGCTTCACAGTACTTGATTTATACTAGGGACTTGATGCCAGGAAAATGCATGAAGCTAGCTGAGACATGACAGCATTCTACTGTCCAATCAGATTGTTACACTTAACCTCCTTACCCACTGGATTTACCAATTCACCATCAGAATTCCAATAATATATGGTCTTCATATTCAATGAGGAAATAGTCAAACAAGTCATGAATGTCTTTATTGATGATGCCCCCATTCGTGGACCCTTAAATACTTACTGGACCCTGTGTTCATACATTTTTTCTTTGGTGATTGTGAGCATATCTCAATCATTGTCAGAGAAAACAAGATCCCCCCCCAGATGTTGAACATCTTGCAAACGTGCTAACAAATGGTCCTTTAAGTGAACACAAAAGTCCTGCAGGTATCTTCAGCTAATTGATGGTTTCTATAGCCATGGACACCTACCTTGATCACATGATCTCCAGCATGTTCCTGGAGCCAAATGGACAGGTTGTAGACAGTTAGACAGTCCTAGACTGGGTTAACACATACTACTGATCAGACAGCGAGCTGTGAACATGATGGGCATGTTTTCCAAGAGGTCTAAGGTCAAGATTGGTCTTCCTCTCAATGTGTTTTATTAACTTGTTGATGTAACATGTGCATGGTTTCTGCTTTGTCAATGAAGCAATCATTGTTTACTTGTTTTTTGATGTGTGAGCATATCCTCATTTGATGTGGTGGTGCTGCAGTTCACCCTACAATGATTGTTATTAGAATTTGGCACAAAGAAAAAGAAACTCACTGGTTGTGTAGTATAGCTATCTGTGGTTCCCATTTGGCATATGATATTGGGATAATCACCAAGTGCATGAAACCTGTAGGTTGAGAGGTTCAGATTGTATTCCTTACACTGAACACTGGTTATGGGATGAACTTCACCCCTGGAGGTTTTGCTGCAACTTTTGCTGTTCAACATCAATGAACAGCAATCTCTGGAGGGAGCTTGTATGTCCAGTGGAATTCATAGGCTTTCTGCATGAACTGCTGGACTGAGTGTCTGAGAGTGGCGGTGGAAGTCTTGAAGAAAGTGAGAGTGTCAGTTGTATGAACACAGAGCTTGGCATAAGCATGCCACCTGGAAAGATCGAAAAGCATATCAAGGATACATGTATGAATTGTGGAGCTCTGGGAGTATGCCTGAAAAACATGTCATGGCACACTAGAAGATGAATAGACTTGCAGCAGCTAGACAGACCTGTAAGATATCCTTGAAATCCCATGTGCCAAGTTTCTGTATCTGCAAGATGTTCTCATGGAACTTGTGAATTGTTCCTCTTCCAAAGGTTGGCACAGCACAGCAACTAAGGGTTTACATGAGAGGAGCCTCACAATGTCTGAGACGCAGCCAAGTACATACCTTTCATTGAGTTGCTGGATCAACTGTCCTCCATCAGCAACAAGAATGCATAATAGGTGGGTAAGTATTGCTTTCCAAACACCGATTTCAAATTCATGGAGAAGATCGACTACAAATAGCTGAAAGAAATTGATTCCTTGCCTATGTAAACAATCTGAAAATGCATTCTAAGAACTATCTTAGTAGTGCAATGATCAATTGATAGCAAAAGTAGACATAAATTGATTGGAACTCACCTAAGAGATTCTGAACACACTCCCCATCCACTGTTGCACCCATCTCAAAGATCACTTGATGAAAAGTATGCCATTTTTGATAATCAACTTGACAGTGCTTGATGCATGGTTTCATATCTCATGTAGTGTCCATCTTCATAAACTTAGATTTCTTGACCAGGCACTGTGGGCATGGGTATCTCCCAAGAAATTTGATACCTGAGAGTAGGACTCTAATCAATTCAGAATATTAAGTATTGATGCAGCCTGGGACTGAGGTAAACTTACTTTCCAGGATAATCAGCTGAGTAGCTGAAGAAACAAGGAAATACCTGACAAATTACACCATCCTTACATTGAGCAGCACCCATATTGCTTGCATGAGTGCCCATTGGCAGAGTGTCAGGATCTCACATGTGGGTGGTTTCCCATGGTGAAACATGTAATTCACCTGAAAATTGCTCAGGAGCTATCATAGATGAAGATCATTGATTCAAAATATAGCTTATGTACAAGCAACTCATCTTTGGAATATACTGTATGCGACATGGTGACAAGCATTGGACAACAGCTTTCCTTGAGTATACTTGGATTCATTACCAAAGAACAGATTAAAGGGCCAAAGGGATGTGTCTCCAAAGTTTGTGAGATGGGTCAAGTCTGACCACATCATCAATGACACTGCAATGCACTCGAGATTGTGACCAGGTTCCTGTGGCAATGCATTGATGTCCTCATATGCTTGACACATCTCAGCAGATGCATAGGCTTCCGAGAAATACTTCCTGTACCCACTCACCAACCTTCCAATACTGAGTGAAGGGTATTGTGTTGTATGTCATAAAGACTTTGTCCTCAAATCCACTGCGTATCACATCAGTGAGATTGTGGTGATAAATACCTCCAACCAAGAGGTGTGCGATGACATCGTTTTTGGATACTGACCCACAGTTTCTTCAGGGGGGACCATCCCCCTTGTCACAGTGATGTCCACTACAAATTTAGCTATAGCATCATGCAATATATCCTACTTGGTATTCAATCAATAACTGCAGGTACACAATGGGAGATGACAACGGACGAGTGACTACTAGCAGAAAAATGAGAGGACTGTTGTGGCAAATGTAATGGAAGGCACTCGGAAGACATTGTCCACAAGAAAGGTGTGAAAGAAGGCTACAAAAGATGACCATTGTGCCTACTAGCCCCTTGCCATATGTGTGTGTTTCGAGCTATTGGATGAAGTGATTATGAGTTTGAACCGTCCAGCATCAGCTTGTCTCTTTTTCCCAGAGGATGTAGTTGCTGACAGATGGGCACTTCTGTGGTTTGATGGATTGGATGGGTTGCTGTGATTAGGAGGAATGGGGATGCCAAGTTTCTTTTCTTCCTGGATTGTGATAATGACAACACGAACCATTTCCATAGGAAGAGGCAAGCCTAGCAGCTTCCCTGGATGCATGTATTCTGGGTGTGCGATGTTCAGATGTTGCTCCATATTGTATCTCCAATGGCATCCTTGGCATTGGTCTCTTTCTTGTGATGAGGGCAGAGTGTGCAAACGATGGGGACACTGTGGCATGGGCATGAGTCTGATCCTTTTTCTGCAAACCCATACTTAAAAGGAACTTTGTGGGGGCAACCCATGATGACCTCCATTGCTCGCTTTGTCTTCTTCAGCTTGATGGTGCAATCTGGATTACCTGAGCTACCACAGAATCCGCACAGTAGGAGCTCGCTGACTGGTGTTGCTAATTCTTCAGGAACCCTGCAGATTGAGTGGAGGATACGCCCTCCCATGTGGGATTGCAGATTGCTCATTGGCTTGTGACAAAGTGCACATAGCACTTCATTGTTGGTCACATTTGTGTTGGACAGCACTTGGGTTGCCTCTGAGCAGAGAAGAACAGGAGTTCCTACAGTCTTTCCTCAGGATCATACTCAAGATATCTGTTAAGTCATGTACCATTGTCTTTTGAATATGGAAACCCATCATGCCGGCCGCTCAGCAAGATGATGTTTGAGACCGGCACCTTGAGATCGATCAATCGCTTCCAAATTCTCATGATCGCAGCCTCTAGTACATCCTCTTTCAATGACCAAGTGATATCCTGTGAGTTAATCTCTGTGCAGTGCTCGATAGCTGTGATGCCGTGACAATGCTTGGATTGACAGGCTCGATAAGAGTGCCATGCACACTGAATTCGACAACCTTTTGAGTCGAAATGTTTGCATTAGGGACAGGTGATAGGGACTTGAGGAAAGTGCCAGTCCAAACCCAAGAGTTGTCTGCTGTGTCCAAGTCTGAGTCTGTCGAAGGACGAAGTAGCAAGATATTTCCATTAACTTTCATCTTTGCAACAGGAGAGAGGAGAGTGTTCACATTGATGGCTGTCCACAACACACCATTTTCGACAATGGAAGTTGAGTGAAACAATGCAAGCACAGCTGTTTGGTCATTGAAATGAATGAGGCTGAGAAAGGGCCTTCCAGCAACAAAATTGAGCTCTGGATCATCCACCAGGAACTCCCTCATACTGAACCGCTTGCCAAAAGATGTAAATCCTCTAACACACCATAAACAGTCGAAGGACTTGGCCTTGAAGTCTTTGTTGAAATAAAATCAGCAGAATGAGGATTTATGGATATATTTCCCCTCAACAAGGAGGAAGTCATTAGCATGAATGCCAGGACCGCTTGGCATGGGTGGTGTGGAATCGTCAGAAGATGAGGAGGGAGAATCGCCAGACATGTCACTGGTATCATTGATGGTGAGCCTCTTGAGCTGCTCCTCAAGGTTGAGGACAAGGTCTCCCTCTTGGTCTGGTGCATCCTTAGTAGGATTTCCATCAGCAGTTAGGGTTTCCTGTACAAGCTAGACAGAATTCAACTCAGTGATGCCACAAATATGGGGAATGCTAATATTAATGCCTAGACGGAATTCAACTAGGTACTGTGAGGGCAATGCTACAAGATGAGTAAGACCTGACATACCTCAGCGATGCCATGAATATGGGGAATGCTGAGGTGTCAAGTCTTGACGATGCGCATCGTGTGCAACAAGATTACATAAGTGCAACTATACAGTTGTGGCTGCGGCAACGAGATGATGTGGCAAGATAAGTACCAAAGGTGGAATATGCCAACATACCCCCTTCAATGAGTCGCCAGTCCAAGCAATGATAAGAATTTGGTAAAAGTTGGGTGTGGTAATGGTTTTGTGAGATGGTACCCAAATTAACTGAAAGGTATTGTTATCGGTATGCTCACGAATGAAATGATATCATAAATTGAGATGCTTTGATCATTGATGGAACTTAGCTGCAGTTGAGAGGGCAATGGCGCCCGTATTGTCCAAGTAGACTTTGATTGGTGAGGTGAACAGAATTGATAGTTCTGAGAATAAGGAGTGCAGCCATAGGCCCTCTTGGACCACATGTGTGGCCACCATGTATTCTGCCTTGACTGATGAAAGTGCGACTGTTGTCTGTTTCTTCAAGACATGTGAAATACATAAGTCCACCTGCATAGAACCATGTGTAACCCAAGATGGAGCATCATCCCACCTCATTGGGTCAACTCGCATCTGCATAGGCATGAAGCTCCTCTTCACCTGCCTCCCATCCATAATGAAGACATACATTCCGGGTGCCAGCCAAGTAGTGAAGTACTCACTTGGCCATAGTGAAGTGTCTTGCTTCTGGGTTGGCATTGTGCTGTGCTAGGGAGTTGACAATGTAGGCGATGTCAGGGCGTGTGTTCATGGAGAGGTAGATGAGTTCTCCTACTATTTTGAGGTAGGATGGGTGTAGATCTGTGATGACAGGATAATCGGCTAAAGGATCTCCGAGTGGGGACTTTGGGTCAGCAGGGAGGAGGTCAGGATTGCAGTTCAGTAGGCCGTACTCCTGAACAGCTTGCAGATGACATGTTTCAGGCTGCCATGGATAAAGAAATCACCCATCGGTGAAGAGGTTACTAACTGGGCAAAGCAGGTGGGCCTGCATGACCCTGAAGAGGCCCTTAACAATTACTTCCTCATAAACAACCCACCAGCCACAGTTGCTCTCTTCACATACCACTCAAAATTGGGCTTCACCCCTCTCATTTTAAGAGCATGAAATCTCAAATGGTGCAGAGGCAACAGCAAGAGGGGAGAACCCAGTGAGAAAGACGGCTACTCACTAACTGTTGAAGATACTTGCAAGGCAGTGCTTGATAGAAGTTATCATGCTTTGGGGTGTGAAAGAACTTGTATTTGAGGGAGTAAGTCCCTGGTATTTATACATAAAAGATTGTTTATCCTTGTATGTACATACATAAATGCCATAAAAAGCATAAAAAGTCTATAAGGAGTGTATGTATAAGTAAGCCATTAGCCATAATGATGTGCTCTGGCATGACTATGATGCAATAAGATGCAATGATGATGTGATATAATACTATATGAAGATGAATAATCATGGTATCACTAATAGGGGTATGTCAGATATGGTATATGCTGACATAATGAAGAGCAAAACAATATGTGACTTATAGTCAAACTGTAATAAATAAGTCCATATAGTAAAACTTCAACACCTCACACATTCAAAATTCTTGAAGGTCCTCGACACTGTTTGCTGTAGCTGGGATCCTGCCCCTAAAAGAACACAGCATATGCGTTGGTGCCACACTCAAATACCTACTGCATAAAATTCCCTTTGATGTCATCAAAGTAAAGGGTCGATGGACTGGAGACTCTTTCCTCATATACCTATGCAAACATGCACAAATTTTGGCCCCCTACATGGAGGCAAGCCCAGAAGTACATGTGGTCTTCTTACAACACACCATTCCCCCAATTCACAGGAGGAATTGAGGAAGGTCACAGCAGAGGTGACTCCTAATTCATGGGTAAGTGCCCTTGCTGCATGCATTGTCATCTTGAGACTAACATGTTGGGAATTGCAGCTCTCTCGCTTGCCCATCTGGTGCCCTCTGGGCTGAAGTGCTGTGTGCTTGCCCATACCTCTCATTACTCATCACAGTTACATGTATATAGCACATCCTGAGACTATATAAGCAAAGCTTCAGTCCAAAGATTATTTACTAGCAAGTTTTATGACTGCCATAGTGTTCCTGCCAATTCTACTGTTACCTGCCAACAATCCCGCTGTTCTATTGGCTAACTGTCTCACTGAAGCAGTGTTCTGCTGGTCAGTGAAGGCAGGTCATGGTCACTGACCAGAAAGCATGTGAAATTCAATGAAGTTTGCCAGCGTTCACTTGAACATGACTTTCTGCAGTCACCAGGTCCTTCTGTGTAGTTAGTACTTATGTACATGCTTTCTGGCAATCATATCACATCTCACCAATACCTCATTGCAATCAATGCAATGCAACAAGTATTTACATGCGACAGCAACAGACATTTGTTCGAGACACCCACCACATTGCAAATGACCACACCACACAAAGTTCCTCCCAATGGCCAGTTGAAACTCGGGCAAGAAATGTTCAAACAGAGGATGGTGGTGGGACTTTCACAGAACACCCTGGATATGCAAACAAGGAAGAAAATTCAATGGTCAGTGGAAAGGTGAAAGTGATATGTACTGGAGTCTATGAGGAGTGCATCATCCAAGAGCAGCAGGCAGATCAAGAACAAATCTGCCTCAGACAACATGACTCACCTTGGGATATCTCAGCAATTGCAAGTGCTTGTATGTCTGATCAGTCTCACTTTAACTTATTACTGACCAGATGTGTGCAGTTTGGGCAATAGTGCAAAATGACCCCTACCATATCTGGCTAATCAGTCAGCCAACCATGCTCCTTTGCCATCTTTGTGACTGTCAGCTACATCCTGACGATGTCTGGTCTCACATGCAGCAAGACCATCATCAGTCATATTCACCGAACAAAAGCACCCACCACCACACACTCCTTCTGCCTGCCATTATGATACAGCCCTCAACCCCATTCAAGTTGGCTGAGCTGCCTCAATATGATGCTGGCAGCATTCACCAGCCATTGCCCATGTGGCCGTCACTTCCTATGCTTTCAGTTCCAGTTGCAATGACTTCAACTATGATTGCAAGTCCCTGCAGATCTCCAAGTCTTCCACCAAGTCCTGTACTGTCCAAGATCTCATCTCATCACTCCAAACGGCAATGGCTTACTCAAAGTGGCTGTTTCTCGACTGCTTCAGGCTCCCTTGGCCCTTCAACACCATCTATATTGCTGTCCCCTGGTCCTACTCACTGGGTGGCAGAGGTTGCCTGGACATCCACAGATCAAGCTGACTGGGAGACAGGGCTTGCAAGGCTAACGGCCAGTGCTGGATTACCACTACAATGGATTGAGAATACAGAGTGGAAGAAACTCTGTGATTGCTTCTTTCCAAAGGTGAAAATTTACTCCCCAAAAGGGCTTACTCATCAGATCATTCCAGGGGTCCTGGAGGGCCTAAAGTCATCATCCCAAGAGGACTGTTGAGGCTTGGAGGTCACTCTACAGTGTGATGGATGGACAGGTGAGAACAACCACCATCTACTTGGTTTTATGATGATGGCCCAACAAAAGGTAAGTTCTCAGGCTCCAGATTGTTATGATTCTGGATTAGAGGTCTGACATCAATTTTGCAGTTGCACACTATTCAGGTCCACGATGCCTCAGGAGATCCTAAAACAGCCAAGCAGCTTTTAAAGCAGATGTTGCTAGCTATCAGCATCATTGAAACCAAGTGGGGTGCAATTGTAATTGCATGTACTACTCATGCCTTGGGTGAGGCACAGAAAGCTCACTGTCTCCTGCAGGCAAAGTTCCCACATCTGGTCATCCCAGATTTGGTGACCTTTTCAAGGTCAAAGATGACTATGGAAAGTACAATGACATGGCACAGGAACTTATCACATGGTTGAGGAGCAAAACACAAGTACTTGCACTCCTTCATGACATACAAATGGCCACAATGGGGAAAACATTTGCAATAATCCAAGCAGTTTTAACACAATGGATTTCCCACTATCTTGCATACCGACGACTCCTGGAAGTCTGATCCACTCTCGAACTACTTATTTCGAAACATCAAACTATGTTACTTGCATCCAAAAGAGAGTGACACATGAAAAGGCACAAACAGCTATCACAATCATTCGCAATGCAACATTTTGGCATGCAATGGCTCGGTAAGTCTTATGTATCTAGTACAGTTTAATCAGAAATTCTCAATAATGGTGTAGGTGGAAGAATCTACTTGAACCAATTGCACTCATGACAAATGTGCACCAAGCTGCACATGCTTGACCAGAGCATATTGTGATCTCATTTGGCTTTCTTTATTTTCAGTACTCAAAACTCAATGACAAGACTGACTTGGATGCACCGGCACAGATGGCTGTGCTTGAGAGTACTGAATGCTGATGGGCATGTTGTGATCAGGAAGTTTTCGTTGCAGCTGTCATTTCCAACCCTTTCTATGGAGTTACACCATTTAGGAAAATATTCTTGACCACTCATGCAGGTCTGGCAGCTCTTTTCAGTCATCTTTGGCTATGATTCTATGAAGAAGATGCACCTGTCAAGCTTTTCACAGATTTAGAACACTACCTCACATCATCAGGCAATTTTGCATACATGAAGATGTATAAAAATTCTCTATTGGCATGTGCGGAAGCCATGGTAAGGGACACAAAATTTTGATGAAATTTCTGAGATTTTGTCAGGGCAACCCAGTCAATGTGCTTGATGTATGGAATGCTTCATCACATCCTGGTTCTAAACCAAGACCACTGCACCAAATTGCCCATTATCTGCTATCCATCTGTCCTAATTCAGCCTCTTGTGAATGACTTTTCAGTACCTTCAAGTTCAAGTTCAGTGGTATATTGACAAAATGGCACAATTGATTATCTATGGAAAACCTCACACATCTTGCAGAGCTTAAAATGTATGTGCATGAAGAACATGTTCATGATGAAGCTGTCAAAAAACACCTCAAACACAAGTATGTGGATGCTGAAAAAGCATCAGATGGTGGGCAAGCAGCTATGGGTATGGCATCTCATGAGATTGGCAAATCGGATGATCCAGATCCAACTGCAGTGACACCAGTCAATGACTCCTCTGAGTCAGGCCATAGTGCCAGTACACAGTGCAGTATCCATGGTGCATACACAATCTCATTCAGGCAGTTAATGATGACGAACAGGATTCTGAATATCTCACTACTTGAACGAGTCCTCCCACCTCAGGCTCACAGTACAGTTGCATACCTATCAAAGATCTTTTGGACTACTCAAATGCAGAGAGTTGGCTTGGCTCATTCTATACCATTGCTATTCACTGCTTGAATGATGACCTCGAGTTATACCAGCTTCTTGATTTGGATGCAGAGGGCATTGACAATCCAGACTCGCATGTAGAAGATGTCTTAGCATAGTAATCGTATGTACATATCTCTTTTCCTCGTACTTAGCCAACACTTCCAGCCAGCACTGAGTATATAAATTTCACCATTGACCTCTGGCACTGCACGTGGTCAGTTCATCTCACTGTGGATAGTAAAATGAATGAAATCCAGTGGAATAGGGACTGCTTCAGTGAATCTAGGGACTGAACTTCAGTGGAGTTAGTGACTGAATTCCAGTGGGAAAATCCACTGAACCAGCATCCACCACGTCGGAATTTTATTGCATTTTTGTGATCATATTCAGTGATGTATAACCTAATGAGCGTCACTAAATTTCACAGGATCTCATTTCCATGCATTCTTCACTAACTTGATTTCGTACCAAATTCTATTGTGAGAGCAGTGCATATACATGATGAGGCAACATGATAGAAGGAAGCATATAGTACACAAATAAAACAAGTACCCCACGTTATGCCAGTAAGGATAAGAAAATCGGGATGACTCAGAATGTGATCGAAAACTTGATGTGGAGAGAATGTTTGGTTGCATTGCATTGGTATATTGGCATAATGGTACAAGTCAGTGTTGGCCTGGAGTCTGGATGAGGTTGTTCAAATGGTTGTCTCTTGCATGTGAGGGGTTGGATCTGTTGGAGGTAAGCTGGTCAGCATTATACTATGGTATTGGGTCCTGAGTACAGGAATGGTGGCCATTAAACAACCTGTGAAGTCGTGGTTAATGAACGTAATTGCCTAATAGCTTACCTGAATAAATCCCAGTACTGGCTGCAAGTTTTTGCACAAGTTTTTGGCCTCTGGCTCAACATGTCATCTGTTGGAGCTAAGTCATCATGACAGCCAGGGAAGTTTGAAGTCCCAGCCTTTGCCTAATGATACTAGGGGGTTAGCCATGTGAGCATTGGACAACGGACTCACATTTTGAGTGCCAGCAAACTCCTGGTACACATATGAAAGATCAATAGTCCAATAAGAGTGGCCGGTGACTGATGGGGTTGAAGGGATCTGGGAAACACACCTTCAACTTCATAACTGGCTTCAGTTTGGGCCTTTGCTTATTGCTCATGGTAGTAGGAACTGCGGTGTCTTCAACTCGCATGGTCTTCTTGGCTCCTTGTACAGCCTTCTGTTTTTGGTTTGCAACAGCTCTCATTGTAATGTTGTCAAGGTCGTCGTCATCCCCAGTATCATCTAATTCTTGCAGATACTTGCTGACTTCACCACTTGCCGCCATCTCTTCAAATGCTTCCATGAGTGGGATGTCCAGGTCTTCAGCGATAAGGTGCTGTGCAATGTTGGGGATGAGGATAAAGTGAGTGAACTGCTTGAGACTCAGCAGTGAAAATGCCTCAGTGGGCATTGTTGTTGGGTTGGTAAATCATAGGATTGATGCACAGATGACTGCATAATCCTTTGGTCCATGGCTGCAATACTTCCTCATTAATACCAATGACATGTGACATCCAAGACTTACTATCCAGGTCTCGCCTTGTCAACAACCATCCTTGGCATCAATGACATTGATAGATTCAAAAACTGTACCAAGGCTTCCTCACTTGTCTTGCCCAATCCAAGCATAATGAGATCATCTACCAGATTGCAGAATATGTAGTTAGTCTCCACTTTGATTGACATGAGGAGGAGGCTGTTGATGTCATTCTCAAACCTCTCAATACGCTCAGGTAAGCTAGCAAAATTGATAGCTATAGGCCATTGGTTGGCAATTGCACAGCATCATAAACCTTCCCTATCACACTTTTTGGTAATTTGAAGGCAAATTTTGAGTTTGAGCTGGGCGACACCTCTTCCACCAGGACCCTGGGCATCAATCAAAGCTTTCCTTTTGTTGATCTTTGCTCAGAGGGTATTGGAAACAGTGCCAGGAATGTTCTCATAGCATCCATTGCTCAGACATACAGTGGCTCAAACAACTGTCCCAATGTTTGCATGTTTTTCACTAAAGTCAATAACCCCTAACTGCATCTAACCTGGGCTCTAACATATGAGTGTATGAGATGAAGTGCTTACTCCTGGCTTTCTATAGGTGCAAGGAGCAAGGGATTCGGTTAGGATTTGATGAAATGGCAGCCATAGCAAAATGACAACTTATGGGGACAGTTGTTTGACTTTGTACAAGAAAGGATACTTAGTACTTGGTATGACCTTCCTTGGCTTTAATAACTGTTTGAATCCTTCTAGGCATGCTTTCTATCCAATTCTGACACTCCTCCAAAGAAATCTTCCCCCACTCTACCACCACTCTATCCCATAATTGATGAACCCCTGTGGGAGCCCTCTCATATCCTGAAAGACATTTTTTGAGATGACCCCAAGTGTGTTCAATGGGGTTAAGGTCTGGA
>JBBPQL010001037.1:0-13420 GCA_038092515.1 Boletus subparvulus | reverse complement strand
GCACGTTTGATGTCCAAGTATGATCAGGTCCCCGAATGGTGGTATGGGATCATCTTTGGTGCGTTCGTATCCTGTAACGAGCCGATGGACGCTTTTGATTCATGTGATCGACAGTGTCGATGTTCGTGTTTGGTATTATCGTAATCGAGGTGTGGCATACCGAGTTCCCGGTGTGGGCCTTCTGCCTCTCGTTGTTAATCGGTGTGCACTCTTTGACTGATGAGATTTGGTGCTGATGGTGCTGCTCCTCTATACAGCCTTCTTCTACGTCATACCTATCGGAATGATTCAAGCCATTACCAATCAACAGGTTGGTCTCAAGTGAGGTTTTTGAAACTTTTCATCATCCAAGTCCTCTCACGATCCGTAGTGTGATTACAGAGCTGATCGTCGGATATGCCCTCCCTGGTCGACCCATTGCCATGATGATGTTCAAGACGTGGGGATCCATCACAATGTCTCAAGGTACGTGTCGTTGACGACGACGATGCCAACGCTTTTATCTAATTTTGACTAGCGCTCGGATTTGCGGGCGATTTCAAGCTCGGGCACTACATGAAGATCCCACCTCGTTCGATGTTCTGGGGTACGTCCTGTCGATCTCCCTCTAGTTTCAGGATTGGATTTCTGACTCACACCAAGGTCAAGTCGTCGCCACGATAATTGCCGGGACGGTCCAACTTGGCGTGCAAGCTTGGATGTTCACGAATATTCCCGACATGTGCAGCCCGGCACAAAAGGGTGGATTCATCTGTCCGAACACGGAGACGTTTGGTACTGCGAGCATTGTCTGGGGGGTCATCGGTCCTATGAGAATGTTCTCGTCTGGCCAGATCTATAGCGGTGTGTAGTTTGTTCTCCTATCGAGCGTGGGGGGAGGGCAGGCTGACACGAGCGGGGATAGCGCTCACATACTGGTTCGTTATTGGAGCGATTTTGCCACTTGCTGCGTACATGATCCACCTCAAGTGGCCTAACAGCCTCATTCGTTATGTCAAGTGCGTCTCATTTGGCACGGTCTAGTTTCCTTGCGCTGACATTTGAAAAAGCTTCCCAATCATCTTCAGCAGTGTGGCAGCAATCTCTTATGCGAGCGCGGTAAACTTTGTCCCGTGGGCAATCGTTGGCTTCATCTTTAATTACCACATTCGGAGGAGACATTTTTCGTGGTGGACCAAGTACAACTGTACGTGCTGCCACCAGATGTAGAACGACATTTGTCGTGAGGCTGACCTTGCCCATTCTCTGTTGCAGACGTTTTGTCCGCCGCGCTGGACTCTGGCTTGGCTGTTGCGGTCGTTCTCATCTTTTTCACCCTTCAGTACCCGAAGAATGGGACGATCGGGCTGAACACTGTGCAAACGTGGTGGGGAAATACGGTGTTTTTGAACACGGCAGATGGAAAGAGGTTGCCTTACAAGTCATTGCCTGCGAGTGGCACCTTTGGGCAAGTCTCGATTTTTGCTCAATGTCGTGATGGCTGAACTGGTGCGTTACCTCGGTGTAGGCCGGCGACGTGGTGAAACCGAAAACCTTTTTTTTTTTGGGGGGGGGGGGAAGTCGGCCACATTGGTCTGCGCTGATCTTGGCGCTTTGAAAGGTGCATCGCGCGCTTGTGTCATACTATTGATGATCTCCATTGTCCTTCACCCGATCTCGTCCTTCATTTTTCGTTTTTCGTCGTCCTCCGTCGCCTTTTTTGTATTCATTGATTTTCTGTCGTTTGTGCTCGCCAGGATGTATGCTGAATTTATTGTGGACACTGCTATCAGATGTGGATGCTATTGGTCGTGTTACTGACTCGTGTATTGGTTGTAATGGACCTAGTATTAGTATACAAATGATGAATCATTGCAGGCCTGTTTCTCACTTGATGCTTGAAGCTCCGTACATCGAGTAATCGATCCATGCAGCGCACTTTTGGCCGACTTAAGTGTAGACCAGCCATGACATGACATGTACACTGGCACGCAGTGTCAATGAGATGGTCAAGATTGCTTGCCCTGTTCGATGGAACCAAACTTTTTCAATTCAGGGAATCTCCCGGGCCACCAGTCATGGTGGAATTGAGTGTGTGTGGTGTCGGAGATATCGATGGCGGCCTTGGACGCTTGTACACGGGCTGTACCCAAGACGAGAAAGCCCTGTTTTATCGTGTCAGACTGGCAAGGCAAACCTGGGCGTATATTCCCAGTCGACTGTCTCGCCGCCGTCACTCCTCCATTCTTGAGAATCGTGCTCTCCAGTCTCGCGCGTTATTGGGAGGCCTATTAAGGTTTTGATCTTGCAAGTCAACAACATATAGTCCTTTGAGTCACAGCGGGACAAAAGTGGTCTTTTGTCAACGTAACAGAGACCGTGCAGATGAACGTTTATCAAGTCCACTGGCAGAATATATCCTTCTCATCTCCGCAGCCGACCAATGGGAGGTACCCACTAAAAATGAACCGCTTCCTGCTCGCTACCCATTCTTTCTTGGTTCAGACCATCCCACCCGCACCATGATCATCGCCCTGCTCGGACTCGCAGCTGTGCTGCTGGCCATCGCGGTTGCACGAAGGCTCAGACGATCGTGGTCACCAACACACCCCGGCAGGCCACCGCTCCCACCTGGCCCGACACCCCTTCCTTTCCTCGGAAACGTACTCGGCATGAACAAGAACGCACCCCATCTCACATATACAACGTGGTCAAAGACGTACGGTACGTGCTTCGCGCGCCTGAATATCACACTGGTGATGTCGGCGTTGACGTGCGATTGTCGAACAGGCGACATAGTTTATACGCGCGTCCTGGGCCAGGACATCATCGTGTTGAACTCGGAACAAGTTGCCGTTGCGTTGCTCGAAAAGCGCTCGCAAAAGTACTCCGATCGGCCTGTCTTCTCTACTGCGGACCTGTGTGTTTTCCCGGTGTTTCTGTGCTCTTTGTGCTGACGGGTACAAAGGTTCGACTTCGAATGGCCATCCACTAACGCTCGGTACGGGCCGAGGTTCAGGTTACACCGACGATTGTTACACCAAGTTTTTCAGGCCAAAGTAGCGCTAGGTTACCGTGAAAAACAACTGGTGAGAGCGTACGAGCTGTTGACGCGTCTATTGGACGACCCGGCGCGCTATGCAGAGCACTTCACCACGTGCGTGTCCAAATATTCTACTCGTCGCACCCCAGGGACGAGGTACTCACTCGTGTACAGGTTCTCAGCATCCGTGGTCATGGAGGTCACGTACGGGTACGACATGAAGGGTGGAGAGACGTTTGTGACGTCGATGCAACGTGCTGCAGACATCTTTCTCACTGTCGCTACGCCTGAAATATTCGCGTTGTGTACGGCGTTTCCGTTTGGTAAGTTGTCGCCATTCGATTTGGTGCCTCTCTATTTTTTTTTGATATGCGTACGTTGCAGTGAAGGCGCTACCGGCGTGGTTCCCGGGTATGGGGTGGAAGTCCGAGGCTGCCGAATGCCGGCGTTTGGTGGCTGACGGCTTGAACACTCCGTTTACATGGGTTAAACGACGCGTCGTACGTCCCGGAATCAATACTCATATGCGTCTGTGTGGCTAATGGGGAATCCAAGGAACAAGGGAAGGCAACGCCGTCGATGGTCGCTGATGCGATCACCCGATATCGTCTCGAAGATGATTCCAACAACCCGGAGCTTGTGCAAGCCATCAAGGAAGCTGCAGGGACACTTTATGGAGGTGATCGCTGTTTTCTCACGTGCATGCGTTCTATTACTCGAAGCTAACGATATCCTCAGCTTCCGTCGAAACGGTTCGTTTTATTGTTCTATAGTGTGGGAGCATGGAGTGACACATGGACTTCAGACTAATGGTACACTTGTCATCTTCGTCTATCTCTTGATGAACCACCCAGAGGTCCAACAGCGTGCACAGGCAGAAATCGACCGTGTGGTCGGGCGGCAGCGACTGCCAGACTTTGAAGACCGGGTGTCGTTGCCGTATGTGGATGCAGTGTTGCGAGAGACGATGAGGTGCCATCCAGTGTTTTGTATGGGTGCGTTCGATCCGACGCTGAGTTTTTGAACCCACTGACGTGGTCTAGGTGGTCCCCATGCCACCACCGAAGACGATGTCTATGAAGGTTATTACATTCCGCAAGGTGAGCGGCGTCGACGTTTGCAGTGGCTCTGGCTCATCATTCTGTGCAGGTGCGACGATCCTGCCTAATGTCTGGTAAGTGCATCCGCACGCGTGTATGCGCGTATGGTGACGGTGGTATGCCAGGGCGATGTCGCACGATGAGGAAAGGTATCCCAACCCCGAGGTGTTCATGCCGGAGCGGTTCTTGCAGGGGGATGGCTCGCTGAACGATGACAAGGTTCCCTGGGCTTTTGGTTTCGGGCGTCGGATCTGGTGCGTGTCCGCGAACGGGTTGGAGCGTTCGAGTCTCTGACGCAGCGCAGTCCAGGGAGACACGTCGGGGACGCATCGCTATGGTGTGCGATGGTGTGCATGATGACACTATTCAGGATCGAAAAGACCGAAGGGTCTGAGAATGTCAAGTGGACGACGGGGATGATGACGTGCGTGACGCGTGATGTTTGGCTTGGAGATGGGTGAGGCTGACATAGTTTTGCTAGGCATCCACTCCCGTTCCCGTGTCGGTTCGTCCCGAGAGACGAAGAGATGGATTCTCAAAAGCTGGCGTCCTTGATTTATGCCAGCAGGGTTGAGTTGTAACCTCCCTGGCAGTGGGAGTTTACAATTACCCTTATGTACATGTAACAACACTCGCCCGCGGCATATCGATAAATGAGCTGTCTCTATGAACTTCCTTTTCATCGTATCAAACTCAAGCCTCTCGATTCTCGAGTGCCATTTTACTTTCGCACAATGGCTTGGGTGATGGAAATTTTTTGTCAAGGTCGTGGCACCACAACGACTTTGCTAAGTTCAACATGTACTTACTACCTACATTGCCCCTCACGTGACATGACACTCATGTGCTTGATAAGTATAGGACTCGATTTCATGCGACCAGGATCGTCTTACTTGCGCGTCCAGCGTCCAACAACCCCTGTCTACACCGTCGTTTCAGACGAGTACTGGTTCAACTGAAACATCTCTCCCTCCAGCGGGCGTCGAGCTGCCGTATTCAGAAGTGCTCGAGAACAACGGCAAGATCCAGAGGGATCATAGAAGGCCGAAACTGATGTGCGAGTCGTTGACTTTACCATCGGTATCTTGGTTTGTGTCGTGTGGAAGCTAAGCTCCGAATGCCTGCGTAGCCTTTGCACCAGGTGGGTGGAACACGTTTGGTTACTTTCATTCTTTTAGAATCTGATTGCCGCTTTTACACATTAATTTTCCCAATGACCTTGGCCTGCAGGTACACAATGGGGTACGTTCTCCCTTTCTCGAACTACTAGTAGCCCCTCCGAACTTCGGACAGCAGAACTGTCACATTATCAGGTTCACAACTACGTTCAATCGTATGCTTCCTGTCTGAAAATAACACCCGCGTCGAGCGAGTCGAGAAGCGAATCATCCAAGCTGGGCAAGAGCAGGTTGGAGACTCTGGCTCAGGACCTCAGGACCCTCGAGCCGACCCAGAGTAACACGTACGAGCGACTCGGTGGACCGAGGCGCCCCTCCCACTTCTTGCACGTCTTGGTTGAACGTTGCAGCTCATCGATGGATAATGTAGGATTTTGATACTGCCGCCGTCGCCGTGGCAGGTATAATGCACCGTCAATGCCGTCCATTCCCGGTCTGGGTCAGGGGGTTTCCTGATTTTGATCTCTCGAGACAATATCGGCGACCATTATTCTGGACCCCACACCTATGGATTGACAGCCCCAGAACGGCCAAACCTCAGATTTTCTGTAGTCTCGGTTCCATCCGTAGTGGACATGTCCGGACATCTCTACATGTTGCTTTTCGAACTCCGCAAATCATTGCCACGCGGATGGAACCGAGACTAAGTACTGTGTTGCCTTTTGTAGCTGACAGTTCACATCGATGACCAGGCTTGTCTGGATATGTCCGGATAGGCTCGGACGATTGGACGGAAGGTTCTTTTAACAATAAGTCCCGGGAGTCTGACTACATCACATACACCCCGAAAATGGAAAGAGTCAGCAGCACTTGTTCTCTCTGCGCCACTATGAACTGATCTGTAATCCGTATCCGTATCGCTCGTCAATCACCGCACCATAAGGCCACCTCGAGCGACATAACTATCTCAACCAGGCACCCTGCCACTGATCGATGATCAGCGAATGGACTTACGTTGTTAATCTCCGTCCGGATGCAACCACCCTGGTGCAGCTGAAGCAATTCAGGAGCGTCCGCAGCGTGTAATCTTGCGAGAGGGTTGCCTACCAGGCGTATCTCTGTCATTTTGACACTACCATTTTCTCTTTAAAATGTTCTGGTTTCATAATGCTATCTTGCGTGTCCCGCTGGGGTATAAACACCGCTCTCAATTGGCGGATACTCTTTCGGGGGCTTAAAACTTCGATACTTTAATCGAGAGTTCCTGTTTGCATCCTCTCCCCACTCTCTATCTTGGTCACAGCGTAAGTGCCGGCATCATGACTGGTGAGTTCGACCACGGCGGGCTGAGCCCGGAAGATTATGAAAAAGCACTCCTGAAGGAGGATAGTAAGTTAACTTGCAGGTCTTGTGGCTTCCCAATCTTGAAGAATGACGTTCCACAGATGTACGCGCGAGTATCGCCGATTTCGATGATCCCAACATTGATCGTGAGAAAGCCATTGCCGGAGTACTAGGTGAGCATCGTTGTGCAACTACACGGTTCACGAGTGACTGAACTTGAATGCGTTAGTAGAGGGAGATTCACCATATCCCGAGGTACGATCGGCCGTGGCCAACACGGACGACCTGAGCATCCCGGCGTCTAGCTTCCGCGCGTGGGTTATGGGTATGCGTGAGCCTTCAACAAAGCACACCGGTACTAACATCCTTGACTAAGGTCTCGCTTTGGCCATCTTACTTGCTGGATTGAACCAGTTCTTTTTTTTCCGTTATCCCTCTGTCAGCATATCAGGTTATGTCGCTATATTGATATCATTTCCGATGGGTCGCGCATGGGCCGCGGTGCGTTCCCATGCTGTCCACGCGAACTTTGACTGATCCGGCATGCAAACAGGTAGTCCCTAATTGGCGAATTTTTGGAGTTTCTCTCAACCCTGGTCCATTTATGATCAAGGAGCATGTGCTCTTGACGATCATGTCTACCGTTGGTGCAGGTTGTACGTCCGTTGCCTTATTGCACTTGGCAAGTTCTGACTGATTCTACGAACAGCAGCATATGCCGTAAGTTCGGGTTGTCATCATTCACGATTGTTGCATCTCATTTGCATGTATCCATTCAGACGGATGTCATTGCCGTTCAGCGGGTATACTACAACCAGAAATATAACTTTAGCTGTAAGTACCGCTCGTTCAACAGATGATGGCACGGTATGCTCACTATCCTAATTCATCTTGTGTGTGCTTCCCATGACTCTATTGATACCCAAATACGCAACTGATTAATGACTACACAATGACTACACTGCAGACCAATGGTTATTGGTGATGTCCACGCAGTTGCTTGGCTTTTCCATCGGCGGTATTTTGTGGCGGTTCCTCGTCCAACCCCCCTCTATGAGTACGCGCCCTCCTTGCGAGAATTTCCACTCACGAACGTCGTTTCTGCAGTCTGGCCAGCGAATCTCGTTACCTGTGTTCTGTTCAATACGCTTCACGCAAAGTCCTATACCGGTATGGGCACTCGAGGAGGGGTCTCGCGCAAACACTTCTTCCTGTATGCCTGGGTAGCCAGTCTGTGCTGGTACTTCGTTCCTGGCTATCTTTTCCAAGCGCTCTCCTACTTTTCCTGGGTATGCTGGATTGCCCCAGACAACATTGTCGTGAACCAGTTATTTGGATATGTTAGTGGGCTGGGGATGAGTATGATCACCTTTGACTGGGCCCAGATCTCGTTTATGGGTAATCACGGTGTCGTCGAATGGAATCAGGTTACTGATGGATTGATCGAGTTTAGGTAATCCCCTTGCAACCCCTTGGTGGGCAGAGGCTAACATTATCACTGGCTTTGTGTTCATCGCTTGTGTGTCTCTGGTTTTGTCCTCTACTGCAGTGGCTGCTTACACTCGCACAGGGTTCCTAGCACCCATCCTCTACTATACCGATACTTGGTACAGCCGGTACTTGCCGTGCGTATAAA
The DNA here is from genome assembly GCA_038092515.1 of Boletus subparvulus. NCBI lineage: Eukaryota > Fungi > Basidiomycota > Agaricomycetes > Boletales > Boletaceae > Boletus > Boletus subparvulus. The sequence goes on along the minus strand of JBBPQL010001037.1, from coordinate 5,200 downwards.
CTCTTTCCTCCCAACGTTTGAAGTGCTGAAGAAAGTGGTCGACAGCATGTCGTCACGTACATCGTACGATAACACCGGGAATCCTTACGACGTCAGCCGGATTATTAACGCCGACGTGTCGTTCAACCTCACCACGTACGAGCAATATGGTCCACTTTTCCTTTCGTGCGTCGTGTAGCGCTTATCTCCCGGGCCGATGTTGATGCTCATTGGGCTGTAGCACGACATTTGCTTTAACTTACGGACTATCATTCGCTTCCATCACTGCAACGTTGATGCACTCGTTCCTCTATTTCCGCAAACAGATCTGGGCCCAGAGCAAGCGTTCGATGCACGAACAACCTGACATCCATGCACGTTTGATGGCCAAGTATGATCAGGTCCCCGAATGGTGGTATGGGATCATCTTTGGTGCGTACATATCCTGTAACGGGCCGTTGGACGCTTTTAATCCATGTGTTCGACAGTGTCGATGTTCGTGTTTGGTATTATGGTAATCGAGGTGTGGCATACCGAGTTCCCGGTGTGGGCCTTCTGCTTCTCGTTGTTAATCGGTGCGCACTCTTTGACTGATGAGATTTGGTGCTGATGGTGCTGTTCCTCGATACAGCCTTCTTCTACGTCATACCTATTGGAATGATTCAGGCCATTACCAATCAACAGGTTGGTCTCAAGTGAGTTTTCTGAAACTTTTCATCATCCCAGTCCTCTCACGATCCGTAGTGTGATTACAGAGTTGATCGTCGGATATGCCCTCCCTGGTCGACCCATTGCCATGATGTTGTTCAAGACGTGGGGATCCATCACAATGTCTCAAGGTACGTGTCGTTGACGAGGATGATGTCATTGCTCTTATCTAATATCGACTAGCGCTCGGATTTGCGGGTGATTTCAAGCTCGGACACTACATGAAGATCCCTCCTCGTTCGATGTTCTGGGGTACGTCCTGTCGATCTCCCTCTAGTTTCAGGATTGGATTTCTGACTCATACCAAGGTCAAGTCGTCGCCACGATAGTCGCCGGGACGGTCCAACTTGGTGTGCAAGCTTGGATGTTCACGAATATTCCCGACATGTGCAACTCGACACAAATGGATGGATTCATCTGTCCGCACACGGAGGTGTTTGGTACTGCGAGCATTATCTGGGGGGTCATCGGTCCTATGAGAATGTTCTCGTCTGGCCAGATCTACAGTGGTGTGTAGTTTGTTCTCTTATCGAGCGTGGGGGGAGGGCAGGCTGACACGAGCGGGGATAGCGCTCACATACTGGTTTGTTATTGGAGCGATTTTGCCACTTGCTGCGTACATGATCCACCTCAAGTGGCCTAACAGCCTCATTCGTTATGTCAAGTGCGTCTCATTTGGCACGGTCTACTTGCCTTGCGCTGACATTTGAAAAAGCTTCCCAATCATCTTCAGCAGCGTCGGAGCCATCTCTTACGCGAGCGCGGTAAACTTTGTCCCGTGGGCAATCGTTGGCTTCATCTTTAATTACCACATTCGGAGGAGATATTTTTCGTGGTGGACCAAGTACAACTGTAAGTGCTGCACCAGATGTAGAACGACATTTTTCGCTGACCTCGCCCATTCTCTGTTGCAGACGTTTTGTCCGCCGCGCTGGACTCTGGCTTGGCTGTTGCGGTCGTTCTCATCTTTTTCATCCTTCAGTACCCGAAGAATGGCACGATCGGGTTGAACACTGTGCAAACGTGGTGGGGAAATACGGTGTTTTGGAACACGGCAGATGGAAAGAGGTTGTCTTATGAGCCATTGCCTGCGAGTGGCACCTTTGGGCAAGTCTCGATTTCTGCTTGATGTCGTGATGGCTGAACTGGTGTATTACCTCGATGTAGGCCGGCGATGTGGTGAAAGCCAAAATGTCTGCATTTTTTTTGTTTTCGCTTATGTTTTCCCTTTTTTCAAAAGTCGCGCACATTTGGCTGAACGTTGTGCCGATCATGGCGCTTGAAAAGGTGCATCGTGCGCTCGTGTCGTAACACTGATGATCCCTATTCTCCTTGACCCCATCTCCCTCTTTCGTCTTTCGTCCTTCGTTCCGTCCTCTCCGTTGCTCTCTTTTGTATTTGTATTTTCTGTCGTTTGTACTGCACGCTGAATTTGTTGTGGACACTGGTATCACCAGATTATCCCGCAGAGTGGCATACATGTCTAATCTGATGTGGATGCTATTGGTCGTGCATTGGCCATAAAGGGCGTAGTAAATGATGATGAATCGTTGTCACTTGAAGCCCGTTACGTGGGGTAATCGATCCATGCAGCGCGCCCGACTTGTAGCGTAGACCTATCATGATGACATGTCGTGTACACGCAATGAGGTTAAGAGGAACCAAACTTTTCAATTGAGGCAATCTGCAACAGCCATAGTGGAATCGAGCGCGGTGTCGTCGACGACAACCCCCAGCGGTGACAGGAATGGGTAACGGAGCACGGTGTATGAAGAGGTCACACCTTGGCGGTTCTTTGACTCCTTAGACGCGATCTTACTACCGAATCCGATGGTATCGTCTCTCTTCTCAGTCACGTATCGAAACCGCCCTCTCGTCCATGTTTTGACATCACCACATCCTGTCATACGATCCCTGGTGACCATATCTTTGCCATACGCAACCGAAAAACAGGTCGCGCTGGCCGCTGTGCGTCGCGCAAGACGCTGACGTCCTCCATCTTTACCAAGCTCGTCAAGAATGAGACGCTCATCAAGGGCGAAGTCTCCCGTGACAGGTGAGCAGCGATGGTCGACGACTAGGTTGTGCCGGCCACAGCGTTTGACAGGCTAATTCCATCTCAGTCGGCGACTACTCCGCTCGAGCTGTCGTCAACACCATCCTCGGTCACCCATTCCCAGCCGATCCTATCGTCGACGAAGAAGATGCACCGAACTGCGACAGGAGACAGGTGACCCACTCAGGAACCGCGTCGTCGTGCTCGCCAACGAAGCACGGAGCCAATTTCGGGACCGTGGAGACCTCGGACTGGGATTCGGTCCCGGTCAGGAACGCACCCCTGAACATCTCTGGACGCGATCGACCGTGGGAGTGATCAAGGTGATCGCGTCAGACACGCGTTGCCGATCGCTTGGGCCGATGGACGATCGACCCCATCGATGGGACAAAGGGGTTCTTGCACGGTGGACAGTACGCCGTGTGTCTGGCGCTGATCGTCGATGGGCAAGTCGTCCTCGGCGTCGTGGATTGCCCGAAACTGCCGGTGAAGAGCGTCGAGCCAATGGATCCAAGGGTTGCATCTTTGTCGCCGTCAAGGGCCAAGGCGCCGAACAGATATGCCAACGGACCTTGGAGCTGAGCACGCAACTTGGTGAGAATACAAGCAGCAACGCCCCTCCCCCGTCAAGGTCCTCGGCAATAATCACCAGAGGGCGACGTGATTGCGTAGCCGCTTCCAACGAAGGAAAAATGTCTTGCAAGACCGAAATATTTTTCTAAAATGAGCGGCTTCTCAAACTCGACCTTTTGCGTCGTGACGTTGGTGATAAGTGCGGTCGAACCGGGTGCCTCCGTGATTTCAATCTCGTCTTCAATCGTACGATACCTTCCTTGCCGACATTTTCCATGGCCTGAGCAATCAGGTTGCCGATGTGCGTGTCACCATTGGCAGAGATGGTCGCGACCTGAGCAATCTCCGCCGCCGTCGTCACTTTCTTCGTGTTTGCAAACAAGAATTCCACGACGCAGTCAACGGCCGCTTGGGACCCCCGAAGGAAGTCCATGGGGTTACACCCGGCAGTGACGTTCTTGACGCCCTCGGAATAAATGGCACGCGTCAACACCGTCACCGTCCTCGTCCCATCGCCCGCAATTTCATATGTTGTTTGGGCCCCGTCTTGAACGAGATTGCAAGCATGTGAGCGTGCGAGCGACGTGGGGAAATGGGGGACATTCTAATGGGCTTACCGGGCGCAGAGGATCTCAAACATGTCCTTGAGTGTGATCGACGTGGCTACCGTGACACCGTCTGTAAGATCCCGCCCATTGGTATGTCACACGACACGCGCAAATGTGCGACTCACCCTTGGTAAACTTTGGACTGTCAAAGGCCTATTAGATGATGACGGTGCGACCTGCACGGACGTGGTCGGTCACGACGGTTCAGAAATCCAGCCGGCGAGAGTGTGACTTAGTACCCTTAGGACCGAGGGTGACGCTGACAGCGTTGGCAAGGACGCCGACGCCCTTTAATATGTGCGCCCGTCCGTCGTTGGAGAACTTGATTTCCTTGTGGGCGCCGCGGGCTAAAACGGGCCGTGCCGCTTTTGCAGCTGCTCTGCAGGCTGGACGAATGACAGTAGAAGCGCGGTCTGCGTGACTGGCGGCACGTGATTTGTGGCATATCACGGTCATATTGCTGTCTTGGAGACGTCGCATTTCACTCTTCAAATGGTCCAGTAAGTTCATAATATCTTTCTACTTCCACCATCGACTCAAAATTTCGCCGTTTTCTCCAGCCCCACACGCCACACAGCGGATCGAGTTTTGCCTATCATATTACCAAACGAGTATTGCTGCATATTCGAACACGTTGCTCCACTCACTTGGCGTCGTCTAACGCCAGAACCACTCGAGATATTCACCAATCTTTCCCGCGTTTGCAGATTCTTTGCTAATTTCTGCCTTCCCCGCATGTTTGAATTCGTGGAGTTTTCTGGCCCTATATTCCGCGATGATACCCCCAGCGGGCCCCGCAATGACGCCATTTGCAAGACGTCGCGCGAGAGTATGTTATGCACACAAATCGCCGCGGAGCAGCCTCTCGCACTCGCCCCAAGACAGTGAGAGTTTTCCATTTCGCAGACTCGATGTTCGACGACACGGGCCCATGGGCCGTTCGGCCGTTCGTTAACAAGTACATCGCTGGGATGTTACACATGAAAAACATCCGCGAGCTCAAGTTTACAGCCAGTTTCGTGGACGCAGAACACTGGAATTCGATTGCAACCCTGGGATCGCTCGAGGAACTCTCGTTCATACGGTGCATATTTCTGCAAGGCCCTGGGGACGTTGAACCCGAGAAAAGGGTCAGGGTCAAGGAGTCTCGCGACTCTCGCCTCCTGGTGGTTAGTTGCGACAGGCTTTTCCAACTTATTGGGGCCATAGATGTTCGGTACCTACGCACTCTTGCCCGGATAACAAGTTTTTCGACCATGTTGACTGGCTCTCACAG
>JBBPQL010001036.1:0-13425 GCA_038092515.1 Boletus subparvulus | reverse complement strand
GGATGCCATCACTATGGATATACATAACCTGGGGCTCAAGTCTATCAGGGAATATATCCAGCCAATCAAAAATGTGAACACACTTTCTATTTTCTGTCATTTCCACATATCCCCCTACTGTACATGCTAATATAACAATACAACCAATCAGAAATACTTAATTGGGATCTACAATGCTATGATGATTAATTTGAACAATCACTGAAGGCAGGGAAGTGAATGGCTGAGCAGGAAAGGGAGAGGGGAAATGTTGTTACCTAGGTGTCCAAATATGGATATGTTTCAGGTGGTTTGGAAGTGCCGGCAGTGCGTGAGAACGACAGGAGCACTTATGTAAGCATGTGGGAGGTGCGCCCGCCATTTACTATATTTGGATACTCTCAGCTAAAATGTTACCAATTTTCAAAATTTTCAAAATTGAAGCTGGTACACATGGGCAACTGTAGCACGAATGCAGAACAGTCAGTATCGAGTTGGAAGCAGCAAAATGTCGCACAGAAAACCCAATCCCAGTCAAAACTCCACCAGAAGAGCTCCCGAGCACATCGCTCGAGGGAGGAAGGACTCAAGCGAGCAATGAGCAACGAGCTCAACGAAGTCCGGAATGACAAATTCGAGACCACGCAGCCGATGTGGATGCCACACAATGAAGAATTGGGTGGAGAGGTCCATGGAGTGGTGAAGAGCCACGAGGAGGCAGCGAGAGTCGATGTTGAGGATGGAGAAGTCGACGAGACGTCTCGTATGACGCATGACGGAGAACACCAAGCAGATACATCCACGGACGAGACTGCTGCCGTGACAACAGCATACACATCTACGGATACAAGCACGCCCAGCCAGCCCAGCATGCCGCCCAAGCGGCGAGATGGTCAAGCCACAACCAGCAATGCTGGAGCCAGCATGCACCAGCCCAACAGAGCGCAGACCGGCAGCCCACAAAGGCAAGACGGCGTGACAATATCAGTACACAACAGCACACAGTCAGCTGGGCACGCCAACAGCACCAACACAGACTACCGGCAGCGGCGCAAGGATGCAGATGTGGAAGGCCAAGGTGGGAGTGGAATGGGCAATGTCAAGGGCCATGGAGAGGTCCAGCAAGGTGGATATGGAGGTGGACGAGGTAGTGGCAATGGCACGACGAACAACGCCAGCGACGAGTCACAACGACTCGCGCTGAAGGTGTTAGCTGAAGACAGAGGACATCAGTGCCGAGAGCGACTCGCAAACGAGTCTAACGACTCACCTGAACCACCGAAACCACCCGACAACCCCGCGCCACGACGAACCAAGTACCCGAGCATCGAGCTCGAAGGGGAGAGGAGAGCAGCCTCGAGCTGCGACGTCGAGTGCACCAGAGCCCAAGCAGTCGCATCGGGAGCGCCAGGACGCGACGAGGACGATGAAAAGCGGCCGATAAACTGTGAATCACGTCAGGACGCGTCAAAAAACGTTTGAAGGCAAAAGGTCGAAAAGACTTACCTGGAAGGACGAAAGTCGAACCAGGCGACCCAGGATGCGAAGCGGACGCGTCGTCAGCGCCATGGAGCATCGAAAGAGTCTTGAAGAAGCCAATGAAGCTGTGCAATACGTCAGAACGTGTCAACGAAAGCTCAAAGCAAAGAAATCGGGAATACTCACCTGGATGGGCTGAAGTCGAGCTAGGCGACCCGAGCAGCGAAGCGGACGCATCGCGAGCGTCAGGGCGAGCTGAGGAGACCAGGGAGAAGCCGACGAAGCTGCGGAACGTGTCAGAACAAATCCGACAGCACCCGAAGGGAAGAACTCGAGAGAACTCACCTGGAAGACGTCAAGTCGAATCAGACGACCCGGATGACGAAGCGGACGAGTTGGGAGCGTCAGGGAGGGTCGAGGACGACTGGAAGGAGTCGATGAAGCTGCCAGACACGTCAGAACTCGAGCGTGAACGCTCAGAGCGAAGAAATCAAGGTAGCTCATCTAGGACAGCTCAAGACCCGCCATACGACCCGGGTGACGAAACGGCCGTACCAAACGGTACCAACGACGTCCAGGAAGGTCCTAAAAGCGTCAGTGACGAGCGCGTCGACAGAACGAACGCACCATGTCGAAGAAATGGCCCGGGTGGCCATTTGGGCGAACCAGAGGCATCAAGAGGTGTCGAGGGCATTCGGGACTGCGGAACGGTTGTCGACGGCGCCGAATACGATGGGATGTGTCCCAGTAGCCGCGGGAACGAGCGCTAAGTCGAAACAAACACGCCGTGTCGAGAAGTCAAGCCAGGCCATATAGGCGAGCCGAAGGCGTCGAGGGCGATTGGAGCCGCGAAAGCGATGGAGATGGTGTCGGATACAATGGGAGACAAGATGGTAAGGATGGCACAACAAGCAGCGCACGCTGCGACTCGAAACGAGTCGAAACACAACTGCTAGCTGGAGATAAGGGTCAGTACCAGCAAGTCGAGCGCAACATCACAACGGACGTACCTGAGGCGTCCACACCACCTCCCAACGACCCTAAGCGACCCGTCGAGCTCCCCAACCCGCCGCATCGACAAGGACGAATCAAATCGTGACCTAGAAAGGTCAACAGAACGAAAAGGAAGAAGTCGACTCACCGAATCGTACAGCCATGTCGAGGCCACAGCAGGCACATCGAGCACATCGGATATGTCGCATACGAAGTCCAAATAGGCTGGGGAGCATCCCGGCAAGATACCGGCGCAGCACAACACTGCAGAGGTCAAGGATACAAGCATTACCCGAGCCGCGACTTACCATATATGGACACCGCTCAACGGGGCCGCACACGGACGCTGGACTTTTCTCATTGTTCATTCGATATTAATTCTTTTCATTGGAATATGAAAGGTATACACTATTTTGTTTTTACCTACATTCCTTTGATCTTCCCCATACTCCTTGAGGGGGAGTGTTGTTAATCCATTCCGTATGGGTTAGAATATTATTAGCTTACATAAGCGGCCTTATTTCGGCCTCGAAGTACTGTAGTTTTTCTTTAGTGACTACACTATAGTTTTCTACAGATAGCAAGAAAGGGGAAGGGATAAGCATAAAAGTAACATGCTCGAAGCACATTCGAGGGTTTCAAAAAATTATACAGTGTTGCATACATATATGCTGTCAATTGTACCCCACAAGAACACCAGTTAGCATGCACAACCCATAAGGAGGTGATGGACAGAGTATACATACCAAAGAAACCATTCACCCAGTGCAATGAGGTTGTGCTACTGAGTGACAACCAAAACCAGATGGAAAGAAACCCTCAAGCACTGCCAAAAGCAGGCGAGTGGGCCAAGGCCAAGAAGAACAAGCCATTAGAAAGGAGGAATGGAGAGCACACAAGTGCAAAAAGGAATGACACACCTTGAACCCAGAATCACACACAACCCAGCCTACCAGCTGGCAAGGAATGGCAAGAGGAACCCAGGCACCAGGACCCGAAATGGTTCCAATGGCAAGAACAAAAGACTGATCAGAAGGAATCAGCAACCAAGGCACACAATGATCAATGTGATCATACTCACCAATGACTAACCCCTACCCCACCGCCAAGTGCCCCATTGGGAGCGTGGACGATGTGCGCACCTGATGTGCAAGCCCCAGATGTTAAGATGAAAGATGCCGCTGGGAGAGGTGGTGGGAGAGTGGAGAAAGGAAGTAAAGAGGAACTGACCAAAACCAGAAGTATAAATTTGATGTCCGCCAGGAACCCAAGATGCGAGAAGGTTCTGGAAGCCAGAATAGCCATTGAATGGAGCTTTCCATGCAAACAACACCCCGAGACATGCTAGCTAAGTTACTTAGTATCCAAGTCAGCTTGACAGCTGGCAAAATACTAGGCATGTCACAGGAACTAAGTATGGCATTAGCTGATCAGATCCATGTGAAGAATGTAACCACTGCAAACACCTCAGCCAATCACACCTGTGCTAACCATGGATCACTACTACAAGTACCAGTACAAGTAGGTTGCTACACTTACAATGTGATCATCGACTCAGGTAGCAAAGTCAATCTAATCAAGTGCCAAGTGTGGGAAAATGATCTTAAGGTACCGGACATTGGAGCATCTATGATGTTACACGACACTAATAGTGGCACCAGCCTATTGAAAGGAATCATACCTGATTTGGAACTCAAAATTGGAGGACTGATCACAACTAGTAATTACTGGATGACTACTTGGGGCTCACCTGTGAGTGAGAGAGGCGCTGTATTGACACCTATGATTCAACAGAGTAAACAGAGATTGCATCATGGAGATATTGGTGATGCCCCATGATGACATGCACACCACCCAAGCCAGTGGGCGTGCCACGTCTCACAATTCCTTTTCAGGAACAACAGACGTGAAGCCAACGCTTGCACTACCGATGTGTGACTCACAATATTGAATTTCGAGTCACACTATGACAGCTGTCAAAGAATTTAACTGAGCTGAGGGATATAAGTGAGACAGACCCATGTTCAAGTTCAATGAACCCAAGGGCCTGATGACCAAAGCCCAACAATTAGTGAAACAAACTTACTTTCAGGTTTTTCATTCTGAGCCTAACTTACTCAACCATGGATTACCCCCACACAACCTAGACAACTTGCATCTGGGAGTGGTCACTTCACGCATCCACAGTGCTGTAGGTAATCATATGTCTCCATTCCTGACCCTGAACTCCATGCAATTTAAAACCTATTTGCTGAGTGTCAGGAATGTATTCTGCACTTACTGACATGTGTACATCCTCCACAGCAACTTACCCGATTAGGACACTGATAGCGACACGTGGGAAGTGAGACTTCCCACTATATACCTCCCTGAGGACAGTCGCAGGATTACATCCCTGTACCTTTCACCATCTTCAGCTGACTAGGGACCCCTGGCAATCCTTACCTTCCACTCTACCAACTCCACATTGAATGCTACAATTGTGTTCACAACCCCATTTCCCTTCCACCTTTCAATACCCACTTTACCAATGGGTTGAACCAACTCACCAACCTCAGTCTACTTGCTGAAGTATGCAGCATTCAATGCCAACTCTGCCATATCAGAGAGGAGTGCGAGACCACGAAAGATGAGGAGGAGCGTACCCGAAAGGTACCCACTCCCACTCACCCTCCTCCCCTCCATCTGATCCCTACCCAACTTACCAAGAACCCTACCCCTTCTTACATGCTATTCACCCCTGAAGGATTGGGCGGGCGACTTGTAGACAAGTCTACATATGTCCCCATCCTGCTGCCTTCGCTCACTACATCCCACAGCACCCTTGTGGATGAAGAAAACCATCCTACCACTGGAGGTACTAGTGAGGATGCTGACAACGAAGGAAGTATCATCAATATCTCATCCTGCAATACTAACAAGTCACGCTACCCACCTCCCAATTGAAATCCCACTGCCTATGCGACCACCATTGGGCGATCAGAGGGATTCCTACTCCTGGATGATACTGTTTTCAACCCAGCTGAAGTGCATACCACCTCTGCTGAGTGGTTCACTGAGATTCCCTTTGTTGATGGGCAATTTGATGGCACTAGCCATGAGATGCTGATCGAATGTCCACTCACCACCAGTTTTATCCCAGCCCTGGAGTACAACCCAGACTACACCCCTCCACCATTCAGTGGTATTTTCCCTTCCAACTACCTTGAACCCACTAACTTCTATGTGACATGTATGTATGCTAACCACAAGTGGTATCTCGAGAAGACCACAGGATTATGCTCCACTAGCGAGCTCATAGTGAGGTATCCTGCACCCATCTATTTCAGGCACACATCCAGCTACAAGCTACATGTATACCATGGTGCTACTCACTACCATCTAGCTCTCCCTGAGCTACGCCAACTTAGAGCCAATATGCTCAAACTGATCCATGTGATCCACACTGTACTAACTCCCCACCAGGCCACCGAATTCCTTAACCAAGATATTAAGGTATTTTTCATTACCAGCAACACCTGCACTACCATTTACCTAAACCAGGGGGAATTCTTTCAACAATGTGCCCTGAGCACCAATCCTCTCTTTTCTATCAAAGAGATGGACTTCATGCAAAGTGCATGTGGCCTTCTACACTACTACTATGGTGAGACCAAGCTTGCTCAGGTAGTGGACCCCATTTGGCAGCTTCCCCTCCCTGACAAGAACCTTGTCACCTCCCTCCTTTCTTGGAACCAACTTGACATCGAGTTCAAACCATCCAAGACAAAGTATGACAGTAACGAAGCTACCTACCACCTTGTCCGCCACCTCAAGACAAAGCAAGATGAGTTCTACCAGAAGTATGGTGCCGCCGATATGGTACCACTGCCATACATCCCATGTTCCCTATTTTGGATTGCTGACATGAAAGCCTAACTGTTTCTAACCCCCCATTTTTTTCCCAGTTCCATTTCTATGTATGTACTTCATAATTGTCATTGTCATCGCTTTCAGAATCATACCCATTGTTTCCCAGTGAGTACACTTCATACTCACTATCCTCCCAGGTACTAACATTGGGCACAATGTAGTTTGCCGACCCTCATTTATACCTCACCCTTCCTATGGTAATCAGATGGGTATTATCACTCTGTTCTTCATGCTCATGGATGCGGGGTTGGGTTTGTGTAGCTTGAAGGTGGTAGTAGGCATTGAGTAAGGTCTCACCCACTTCACGACGAAGAGGGTGTTCTTCATGCAGCATACTAATTCATCGTTGTGAATCATACACTAACAAGCCCCGTTGTAGCAGGTCTTGCAAGGGTTGGCAGGTTCATAATGTATGTTGGTGACTTCCGCATCTGTAGCACGTAAAGGGTTTAGAAAATGTGACCAGAGCTGGGATTGAACCAGCAACCTCCTAGGTTTATACCAGGTGCTCTATCCACTGAGCTATACATATGGCTGGGGTACCAATGTTAATGCCAGGGGGGTTTGTCTAGCAATGTGGGGTTACACCCTCATGGAAATGCCTGCCTGTAGATCTTACAGTAAATGCACAGAATGCACATTTCCAACAAAGGGAGGTTGAGTAGTGGGGGTAGGCACTGATTGAGTAGTACCTGTAGCTCGTGAAATCAGTTGTCAATTATCTGTGGTAGTAGTAGCTGGTTCATTATATCAATTAGGGGGTATAGACTTCTTGGGCTTATCAAAGACTTCTGTGATCTTAGGGTTGAGCATGAAGGCTTTGTAGTAGGCACGGGTGTATGCCAGGTCACTGATGTTCAATCGACTCATGTCATCTATGAGTTTATTGATTTCAGTAGGGGTATGCTTGCTAGATTTCTTCTCTTCCTTATGTTTCCTTTCAGGCTTTCCCAAGTATTCCCTGGTGGGTGAGTGACTAGAGGTCTTTTGATATCCTCAAATATGTTTTCAGTACTTAATACTGTAGTCACTTTCATCAGAACTCTCACTAGAGTCTGAATCTTTGGGTTTGTCATCCGATTCGTGGGCCAATTCAGTAGTACAATGTGTGGTACTGCAAGCTTTCCAGTCAAATCAGTATTGGTAGGTAGTCTTTCTACAGTAGTGCTGACTTCCTCCATCGTGTAAGATTCTGAAACATTCCTAGTTGGTGATCCAGCTAGCAAATGGGTGTCCAGTGTCCTTCACATTTCCAGGGGGATTCCTAGCCAAAAGTAGGTATTCACATCCTTCTCCTGGATTACTTTGTCATTCTTGAGCCCTTATGCTACAACCATAAACTCTCGGACATAGTATTTCCAAGCAGCTAGGTTGGCTAGGGTCTTCATAGAGAAGGTCTCTATGAGCTTCTCAATGTCTCTCTTTCAGTAGTGAGCTCCATTACAGTCTGCATTATAGAGCTTGAGAATCTGGGTCTTTAGTGCTTTCCAATCATGAGTCCTGTACTTGTCCAAGGATTCAATCAATTGGGATACTTTGGTGCTGCAATAGGTAGTGATTCCTTCACATTTCTCTTGGTTGGAGGTAATTTGGCAGTCTGCCAATACTTGTTCATACTGGTGAATGAAGTCTGTGACATGATAATAATGTCCTTTAAACTTCTCGGGGGCTTCTTGGCTATGTTTTCCGGGAAGTAGATGGGATCCTATAGTTCCTTGAACCATAGTTGTTGATTGTGGTGAGTATTGGTAAAGGTTTTGGATAATAACTAAGTTTTGGGCAGCTGAAGCAATTTCTTCAACAGCCCCTCACAGTGGGCTCCAGTTGACTTCTTTCTAGGCAACAAGCAGAAAAACTCTAAACAAAAGAGGGCTTCTCCAGACAACTGCTTTTGCCTCCATGGATAGAACACTATTTGCTAGGGATGTCTCTCTCTATCTCCTAGATGAAACAGTCCTAGTGACACTGGGAGTGAATCACTGACAAACTTAGTGTACCAGTAGCATGGGTTGTTCACTGATCCTCAACAAGCATTGCAAAGATCAGAATCAAAGATGCTCAGACTTGGTGTCTGGTTGGTGATGATGTATCCTGGCAATTACACACTGGATAGGGTTGAGTTCAATTTGGTGGAAAAGTGTAGGATACTAAATCCTAATGAATAGTCAGCAGCTTTATAGCAATGCTGAAATAGTGGGTTGTTCACAAGTCTCTTAGTTCACATGAATTGGTTTCCTAACTCAATTGTATTGTAAATGTAAGGAGTTGTGGTTTCAAGCCTAGTACTGAGCTACCTCTTCTCCCTTGAGGTAGATAGTCAGCTAGAGTCGCAGGGTTCACAGTAAGCCTAGTAGTTAGTATTGCTGTAGATATGTTCCTTTTGTTGCCCAATTTAGGGTTTTCTCCCAAAAGGTGTTTCCTATTTCACTTGTCCTAAATTTAGGTACAAGTCTTTACTCCTGACAATCTTTCTAGTAGTGCTAGAGTGGTGGGGTTACTCCTACTCGAGGTCCTCTGTTGGGTACCTACTGTAGTAGGGGAGTTCAAGTAATCTGTCAGGTTACTTGGATCTGATTGTAGATAGATCTTCAGATGCTCTGGTGCTCTGATGCTCTCTTTCTGATTGTTGCTCTCATTGTGGCTAGAAACACTCTCCTTTTATACATTTTGTACAGGGGCTGTGCTAGCCAAATGTGGAGTCTTGGCAGCTTACAAATGCTGAGAGATTGCTGACCAATCATCAATATGACTCATACTGATTCATGCTGTGCAGGGCTGTGCAATACATGATCAGTCTTTCTATGACACTTAGCTATATACTTAGTGGTAGTAAAGAGAATAGTACTGCTATGTAGCAGTGGGTGATGTTTTGAGGTCGAGTTGGAGAAAACATTTAATTCCTCCATGACCTGTGGTCAGAATATGGAAAAGAAAATAGGTATAGGTAGGTTGTGCTCTGGGTCATATGGCCCTAAATTAGCTACCCAATCTGACCATGGGAATGTTGTCAGATATGGAAACTCGGGTCTGATGCACACATGTACTAAGTAGTACTAGTGAATTGGATGGGGAGAGATATATTCATAACTCCTCTATCCTTTGATGGAATGATATGAAACTTGGGGGATGTGTAGATGATACTATTGGTCATCTATCCCTACTCTGCTGAGAGATTCCTATCATTGGATGTTTTGGAAATTCACTCATTCAGGTATATGTCTGACTTTGATGGAATCTTTTCTATGCAGGTCACTGTGTGGAGGGCTGCCGGGTCAGTTGTTGGGACACAAACACAGCGCATTGCCAGGTCGATATCACCAGTCATGCGCAGTAGGGCTGCAAGCACTGGTGCACAAGGGAATGATCCAAGACACCGAGCTGCAACTTCCATATGAGGAAGGGTGGTGGTGCAGGGTGCGCCAGCGGTGGGAGCTCTGAGACTGTACATGGGACCATAAGCATCGCTTGGGGGACCATCAATTTTCTGCATGAAGTGGCTCTACATTTCTCAGACACAATCTCTTGCAATTTGACCCTTCCTTGACGCTTTTTCAAGGACAGAGGTATGTATAATATGGAGTTGTGGGATGAAGCATTGGACGACACATGCTGGATCACCAAAGGTAGGTCCCATTGGATCCAAAGGGTTACCCAACGTTCAATCACTGCTATTCAGACGATTTTCTTTGACTCATCCTGCTCTTGGGTAATCTGAGACATGCAGGGTTGCATGGTGCATGATGTAACTGAGAAGTCTCTCAATCAAGATACCGTCATAAACACCTTCCATCCCAGCCTGAAGATTGGGGCACTGATATCATTTCAAAGGTCTGCCTGAAAACCATGTGTCACTTCACAAGATCATTTTTCGAACTATCAAGTAGAGTCTACTTCCAAGGGATAAGTTTCCTACACAACAAGAGGTTTGGATCGCACGCATTGCAAGGAGGTCTGGAATACTTCCAATCGACATTCTCCAAGGTCACTATCAGGCTGCTGGCTGGAATCATGTGGATGTGTATTGCGACGCAGGATTACCATGACTTCCACTGACTGTCCCTGCATTGTAGACTCTAAAGTTCTTTCCATCATCTATCCTTCTGTGGGATAGTTGTTACGCAAGACGTACACTCGTAGGTCGATGTGAAACAATGTAGTCTCGAGGGAGGTGCTCATGAAGAGACACTGCATCCTAGAACTACGTTGAGAAAGACTAAGAACTAAGGTGCAAGAGTTTTGAGTGCCGAAGGTCAAAAGCTGAATGCTTCTGGACTCAAGTATATGCTAGATTGCGTAGATCAAGAATGAGAACTACAATACATGTGGCAGGCTACTTTATAGTATGGGACGCGTAAGCATAGAAGACTATAGAACAAGTAGGAATATCATGAATAAGCAAGAACATGTTGTAAAGATGATAGAACGGCTGGGAGGACTAAGGGTGTAAGACACACTTGCCCTGGGCCATCAAAGGAAAGAGGCGAGGTGAGATACTTCGCCCCTAAAGGGACTCAAGGTAAGGGAGGAGTCGGAAGGAAGTCCAAGGCCGAAGGGTAAAGTGCAGAGGATAGTCCAGGGGCGACCGGAGCGCAAGACCGGAAGTCCGAGGTGCACAAGACAAAGGGAGCGAGAGCAGGAGACGGTGACGGTGACGGTGAACGGTGCGGTAGATGGTGAATGGTACGAGGGATGAGTGGTTCGAACAGATTGTGAATCCAACCAAAAGTGTGTTTCAATTCCTAAGTACAAGGCTTTATAGTCCGGGTATACCCGAGACTGTCAAACTCAAGATAGCTGTCAAGTTCAAAGGAAACAAGTAAAAGGGGTCAGGTACTGGGCCTGAGACCGATGTCTCTAACCGGATGCTTTCGGCACCAGAAAGACTGATCAGAGGCCAATGGTACCGATAGAACGTGAAGCGGTAACGTACTAACAATATAAACCGAGTAGTCCAGACGCGCTTGGCATGGTCCAGTATAAACCAAGACCGGTCTTGGCAACTAAGAAGGGAGTTCAGAGTGAAGGGATAACAGTAAGGCAGTCGGGTGGAAGGTAAAAGGGGTGGAATATAAGCACAGAGATGTACAAGTCTCTACAACGTATCCGATATGATAGAATCGGATAGAAGACGAAGGCTGTCTGCAGATAAGAACAAGAACATAAGCAACAATGAGTAATACCCCATCCGGTAGTAGGGAAAGGAGAATGGCATGAGGTCATAGTTCGATAAGCGCGGTGTTAGAAGAATCGAAGAGAAGTAAGCAATGTACCCAATCGTAAGAGCACATACCGAAGAGTAAATGAGTACATCGGAAGAAGGAAAATAAGCGGACACCATTGATAAGGAGACAAACTGTAACAATAGTAGTGATGGTCTTTGTTTCAATCTGTGTTAGCTACAAGCACAGAAGGTTTGCATGCACCCATCACGTGCCTAGTTCCCATAGAGTTCCATCTCCTCCTCCCTCTTCAAGAAGACCTAGATGCCCCTGCCTTCTCAGTGACTCCCCTTGGTTTACAATGGGAGCTTCACTGCCAGCATGGATGCACTGACCAGATTTGCTTCAGGCAAGAGAAAATTCTTGCATTGCAGATAAGCAAAGATGACTCGAATATGCAGTGCGCACACCACCAATGGACATTATCATTTCAATTGGCAAAGGAACACCTGTATGTCATACATACATCCATTCTCTAAGATGATCTGGTAACCTCCCTTGTCTTTTGTGTGTAGAGGATGATGGCCAAATGCAATGCCATCCACAACTACCTAACCAACATTATGGACATTGGTGTCATTCAGGCGTTAATTTGATATGAGATCTTCCAGATAGGTATATGCTGGGGATATGTTCATCTCTCAAATCATGACTATTAGATTATAATGGTTGTTTCCCCCTCCTGTTCAAATGACTTGGGTACCTTACCTATACAATAGTATCATTGGGGTGTGAGGATTCACTGAGCCAAGGGATGGTGAGAGGTTACATCTGCATTTGCCTGCCCCATGACATAAATGAAGGTCATATATTTCTCCATCTGTCTCCCACCTGATAATGATGATTAGGGTGCTCCCTGTGGGATGAACATGATCCATGCCGAAAGGGTGACAATATCTACATGAGGTTGTAACTGGGACTTTGACTTTGAACTGGATGCAGGTGGGATGTTCCTATCTGGTTTTGTACTGGGTTTCATCTCAGGCTCTTCACCCTTATTTTTGCCCTAGGATGATCAATCTCTGTTTCCAGAAGTATTAGCCTAATTGATCAAAACATTCTTTAATTCCAACTTTGAACACCAGGCAAATCTTTGACACTTGTGATATTCAGTATCTGTTTGTTCTTATTACATGTGATACATTCTTCCTGACATTTGGGCAATCAAAAGAATATTGTTTGGTGAATAACCAAGTGGACTATTATCAAATGAATTTTGTCAATACATTAACACTGAGTTCAAGCAAAACAAAACAGTATATTTGACAGAGATTACTGATATGCTAGTGGACAATGGTCCAGCACAACAACCCTCATGAAAAGCATTTGGTTTATCCATGACAAAGAGCAAAGTACATAACTACAAGACTTGACAGATCAGTTAAGAAATGCTACCAGTACAAAGATGTTTAGAGAGATCTGAACCATTTACGGAGTGTTTGTGGGACTATTTTCTTGGCTGTGGCTTTTGTGGCTTTCTTGGCTGTGACTTGCTTAGTGTTCAGAGAGTAAGCCTTCATCAAGGTAGGATGCTCTGTAATGCATGGATAAAAATTGAATAAAATCTTAAACATCAACTTACCCAAAGGATGCTTCCAAATAATCTTGATGATTTCATCACACAATAGATCATGATCTTCTCCACATGACTTGATGGCCTGCTCCACAGCTGATGCAATGACCTGAGAATGTGAAGATTTCATGAATTGCTGAAAGGAAGCGACAAGGTGGCCTCCTTTCTGGTTTTGATCCCAGGAATAGAAAGAATGTACAAGGATTAGCAGAATGGCTGAAGTGGATATCATGTAAGTAAAAAGTCATAAAAAAAGAGAGAATATATATA
>JBBPQL010001035.1:0-13433 GCA_038092515.1 Boletus subparvulus | reverse complement strand
CAGGGACCTCGACCACGTCCAATAGTAAACCACAGCCACTCGAGCACCTACACCTTGAAAAGGTCAGGGAGAACACACCTGCGCGATTTCAGGCCTGCGATGATATATGCCTCGCGGTCAAACTCATGGACATGGGTGCATGCAGGATGGCTCGGAGGATGCCACAGTTGGGATTGACGACGACGTAGGTATACGTCACACAATATCGAGAGATGCTACCTGTGCAAAGTAACGGGTGTTGACATCCCGCGGGCGATCAGGTTGCGGATCTGTTCCTCCACCGGACACTGTTTGAAGTGGGCCAACCGAGTCGTAAACATATGAATCAAAACACGTATCACAGCACTTATCATTAGTAATGCATACAGCACTGTAAGCGACTACTCATATGGTAGCGGTGTACACATGTCATTGAAAAGATCCCTGCTCAGGGGCGGTAGCTTGAACGGAGGCAGTGTAAATCTACCGGCGACAAGCGGGGGATGCAAGATCTCCCACAGATCGCCCCGACAATCACCAAAGTGATCGCAACACATTGGCGTCGGCGTCTCAGGGGCATACTTGGTGGGACTCGAATAGGCCGTGGGGAATGAAGGGAGTCGGAAGGTGAGGTCGTATCCTGGGGGATAAGTAGAGCCACCCGGCTGCGTCGTGAAAGGGTCGTCAGGTAGCGTTTTTCGTTTGGTTTTAGTAGGTGGGACGTTAGTAGGATGATGGATGAAGTTGGATGGGCCAAATGGCGTTCTGGACGGCCGAGGGGCCGAGGGGGGTAAGGGCTTTGCGTGCTTGGCATCAACGGACGTGATGAGGATCATTGGAACGACATTCTGGCTGTGAGGCGAAGACTTTGGTTTCTGTGCATCCTCGTCGGAGACTGCGCGACGCGAAAGCGTCTCCGGGTCGATGGTTCGTTGCAGAGACACATCCAGGCATACATCCATTGGGGTGTCACGTGGAGAGTTCTTGGGGGGCGCAACGTGATCCGGACTTGCATCTGCCAGACTCAGTCCGCGCAAGTGCTGTTCCAATCGATCGACCTCGGTAGACGCTGAACGCAACTGGAACATAGATGGAGATGTAGGGAATGCTGGAACGCGACGTGGTGAAAAATGGCGTCCCCTTTCTACGTCAGGGGAAGTGCGTTCGAGACCAGAGCTCGAGGCGCTCATTCCAGATGAGCAGTCTTCCTCTGTGGTACTCAGGATGCTTTCAGCATCGGAGCGGTAGCGTGATATAAGCTGAGATGATGAAGTAGAAAGATCAGGCGACGGGGGTTGTAGAGGTGAGGCGTCGTGGTCAGCAAGGGGTGGAGGAAAGCCGAGTGAGTGAGTTAAAGAAGACCGTCGAGAAACGTCTCTGCGCAATCTCCGGCATCGCAAGGACTTGAATATATCCGTCAGTTTCATATGTGAGACGTCACGAAAACGATGACGCCCTGTAAGCTTGCGCACAGGATGATCGTGAGGCATGTTTTTGGTTTTTCTGAAGTGAAAAGAAGACGAATGGAGCATTTCTGAGGAGGGAGAATGTCTGAAAGGGTGGCGGGGAACCGCTTCCATCCGGTGGGTCTGGTGTACGCTACAATTCTAAACCAGACTGAGGCCAAACATCGTGGATGGATGTAAAAGCTGTGATGACCACTCGAATGGCCACCGATAGGACACCCAGGCAAGACCATCAGTCAGACGAAGGTGGCGTGCCACGACAATGTTTGGCAGTTCATGACCGCAGGTTTTCTCCGAAATGTTAGGAAGGCCTACAAGGTCACCGATTGATCTCGAGCTGTTTACTCACATCCTCGGGTGGACCACCCTGCGTTTACTTCCCCGCCATTGAACCCTATCTTTGCTTATCGACGTGCACCCGACATGAACATGTTTGGTGAGGCATAAGTTTCGTGTTCGGGCAGGACTTGCGTCAGAAAAAGTTGGTCAATAAACGCAGTAAGCGGGTATCTAGGCTGCCAGTGAGGCCCGCCGCCAAAGTGTGTGCGTGATTTGGCATAGCCCTCGATGTATCTGTGCACCTGTGAATCTGCTGGGCATGTAAAGGTTGAAACCACGGGCAGCTTGGCAAGTGACGAGTACCAACAACTGAAGGCACTGGCGGACAGGAGATCGCAATGAGTTACTGTGTTGACGACCAAGTACTCGTTTTCCCGTGCATAGAAACGTCATGATACTCATCAGCCAAACACTCTGAATCTAGGGACGCCTGTTGCGGGCGGTAAGAACACGCGGACGGTCCTGCATGATGTGGATGGAAAACGAAAAGTGTCTGATCGCGATGAAGAGCGACATAGCTGGCCACGGTGAACGTGACGCATGACGGGCGGACTGGTGCGTTCGTGGCAGGATTTTGTTCCGAATCTCAAGGCGAGATGCAACTTGAACTGCTTCCGGGGCAGCTGACTAAGCCAACCGCCGGTGCACTGCCTCGATCGTGTTAGCGATTAATGGAGCAAAGATTTGTCCATGAGGCATAGGATCCAGGGACGCCATGGTCCTATTCCAGCAAAAGCAGTCTTGTGCTCATATTACAGGAATTATAGCACCTGATAACAAGCATTGGCCCCTTTTAGACCCCTGTGCACGGCAACCCAAGTCCCCAAAGCTTCAACGTCAACATTGCGTGGACATTGAACCTTGGCGGTTATCACAAATAGTTATCAACAGGGTTCCTACAAATGGGTGCACAGTGTAGGAACAGCCATGCGACGCTTTTGGCATGGAAGCGGTGGCATGCAGTGCTTGCTGTGATACTGACTCGGAACACGATAGCGGAAGGGCTTTAAAAGCAGCTTCGTTGGTTCAAGGACCTGGCGTGGTTACGAAGTGTGGTATCCATGGTTGATCTCACAGTAAGTACTGTGTTATGTGTTCACCCATACCTTGAATCAGGTTTTACAGGCCGTACATAGTCTGCCCTACGCTGCTAGTCTCCCCTTCGAGCAACAATGGATTCGTTCCCGGGGACCTGTCCGCTCCTGCGAATGGAAAGATAGAGACGGAACAGTGTGTAAGGAGCTGATCACCGACGCAAGTGTTCCAGAACACCTGATCAAGCACGGGATCGAAAATCTGCCCCGTTACCACCTTACGACATGCCATTGGGTTGGCTGCCACAGGAACTTGAATCCCATGAATCGTGAAAGCATAGTCCGACATACCCGCGAAGTGCACCTGCGTCTTAGGCGTCCCTCTAAGGGGGCGCAATATCCCTATCCCTTCCAACACTCCGTTACAAGCTATCATTACCACCCGATTCAGACATATTCGTTGCCGATTCCATCAGTCCCACCTAAAGAAACGCCACACACTTGCCAATGGATGAGGGAAGATGGTACTACATGCGGAGCACAGATCACATACACGATCGTATCACAACATCTCATCACTCCGAGACGAGATCAAGAACATGGCAGAAACCCATCGGTTGTCGTGCAGATGGTTGAGACGCCGACTCAGAGAATTCAGCGACAAAGATACGATGAACCGCAAATGCATCGTATGCCACGTTCGCGAAACACATCTGGATTGCAAGTGTTCCCTTTCAGTCAAGTACGACTCGGGCCCAGAAGTAAGCTAGTATTTTGGTTTTTATTCTGGGCTCGGACTCATAAGCTTGTAACAAGAACAGGCATTGGTGCACAACGTGAACCAAATGACAGAGGGAGAGCCTTCCACAGCTGGGTCGGGTCCTCGTTCGCTTCATTTTCGCCAGATTGCTGATGTGAGTTGTGTAGAGCGGCTGCGCCAACAAACAACGACGATTATGAGTGCCAGTGGCTTACTACGAGCGGTATACCTTGCGGCCAAGGCTTCGATAACTTTAACGACTTGATTGCACACTCAGGCCGCGTGCACGACGCGCAGGGACCTGCAGCACGGAAGCTGGATTGTCAGTGGTCGATAGACAGTGACTGGTGCGGTAAGAGGTGCCGCAGGGATGGGTTTAGACGCCACATCGGGACCCATGTCGGTTGCTCAGTTCCCTGCACCGAGTGTGGCAGGCTCTTCTCTCGAAAGGACTCCATGCTTGCCCACTGGAAGAAGCTGCATGGTAATAATTAACTGTCCACTGTTCCACTTGCTCATCTAGACAGGCTATACTGCGCTGCCATCCACATCCAACGCATAGGGCCGTGTGTACATTGTATTCTTCAAGTTGCTGTATGAGATGACTTTTCGCCCGCGCAATACTGGCGGTCACCCTTGGTACTCGCAGTGCTGCAATTCCCCATTCCATTCAGGGTAGAAAGTACGTGTATATATGTTGCAGTTAAACCCCTATTTTTTATTTTTTATTTGCTTCCGTGGCCATCAGGCACCACATCAAGCGAGGCGGCGCACTAGGAGCCCGCACCGTCCTCAGACTGTAGTTGTAGCATTGACAGGGCATCCTTACCAACCGACGCCAACGTGATCCGCCTGCCATGTCCTTGGTGAGCCGTCAGTGAGGGGCGTCAGCGTAATCCACGTTCGGACCAAGTGACTTGGTTCTGCCCACGAGTTTAATTGACCATGGCCGTAGGCTCTGGAGGGCAGGTTGAGCTGTCGGAGAATGGACGTCTGTACGCAAAACCAATAGAGGGACCACAAGATTTAGAGACCCGCAGCGCCGAGTGGGATACTTGAAATACGACGGAGGAAAATGATAAGAAAGCGTTGTTCTTGGATCAGGACACTGTAGGTTCAGTCATTATGGTACACCCAACTTAACTTTAAAACATTGCTTTCAAATGTGATGGTGCGCCACGATTCCGCTGGAGTCTGTTCAATTGTTTGTGTGGTTACTAACTGGCAGGAGCTCAAAAAAGGCGATGCGATAAGATCCAGCCCCGCCGCCTTCAGCCTCGTTCAATGGTATGGTCATCATCATGGCAGAATGTTGGTCGGGTGAGCATGGAGACTTGGCCCACTGCCACTTGAGCGTAAAGAATGGGGGCGTGAATTGATTGAGGATGTTACAAGCCACCGCAGATCCGTATAGCCCAACTCCCGGAGATCGTACATGCGGCTGATATGTGGTGGGTCCGACATCAGTACCATCCCTTGGAAATGGACTAGGTCTTACCGATGTTATGGATGCTTTCACAGGAGCCGTTATCCGTGTATTCTGGAATTTGAGAACGAATTGCGAATGATCGACGATTGTAGACGAAGAAACAGGCAGTGTCAGGCTCCACAAAGAAACTCGTGTAGGAACATCAGAAACATTACTTCTCCGCGCAGAGGCCCCCAATAGTGGGTATTTGAACGTGCCGTGTATTCCTTCCGCCTAGAACCTCTACGGAAAGGGCCATCTTGCCAGTACGCAACCTGGCAGGATGGGCGTATATTTAAACCTAGGGTGAAGTGGTAATAAGCAGCCCGTCATCATGCAACATACTCTTGAGGTGATCGACGTACTAGGCAAACAGGGCATATATTTTCGCTGGGCACTGACCCTGTTGTCCCTGGAACCGTCAGTGACCCGTACACCCTAATTCTTCCAGAATTGACACATGGCGACCTGGTCCCCGGAGGGTAAGAACACTTTGCTTCTTCAGTGTGGTGACTTTTTATGGGTCCGATTCAGTGGGTCGCTTGATGTTATGAATTTTGACATGAATTCGTCAGTTGTTTGTTATACCGGGATGCAAAATCTCACGTTGGGGTCATTTACAGGTGGTCATGGACAATGGAAGAGTTCTTTGCCAATACGATGCAGTCCGAGAGCAGTATCATTAGTGTTCTTACCCACGTGAGCGAACCTGCTTCTCAACCAGGATGCGGAGCTCTAGGTTCTAATGGAACATAAAGTTCAGCTGGAAGAATATCATACGAACAATAATCCAACAAACCCGATGCTCACCTTCTCTGCCTCTGGCGCCAGCCGTAGTTCTACATGTTTGATGAATCGATCGATAAGGAAACTCCGTGGAAAGGTGTAAAGTCCAGCTGGGGAGGAAAGGGGCAAGGTCAATCATGAAAACCTCATGTTTCTTACACTGCTTTAAGTGAGTGCACGCGACGACAGGGAAGACCGCTATGTTGACAGCGCCTCGTAAAGAAGCTGCCTGTTTCCAACCCTATCAGTCGCCCCGCTCCGTCCTTGTCGGACAATCCCTACTACACGTCACAGGGTACCCCCAACACTGATATCACGATGCAATATGTCCACAGATCCGAATGCGCGTGCGAGAAAGCTTTACGTTCATGTTCAGACGCCGAGGAAGATGTGTTCGTATCAGACAGTCAGAAAAGAGCTCACCAACGAGAGCCCGGAGAAACGCAGGTAACAATGCACAGCACATAGGTCTCGTGTTCCCCGAACTTGAACCGTGAACGTCAGAAAACTGGCAGGTGTCTTCCAACAAGCTGATCGCGGCGCTCCACCGTGACGGTCCGTGGATATCTGGATCCCCATTGCTTATGCGAGCTTCTGATTCTGGGATCACCGCCAAATTGTGTCCGTGATTTGGCATCGCCCTCGTCGACATCCGTGATGTAAAAGTTGGATTGGCAAGTGGCGAGTACAACCGACTGCCAGTGCCGGCCGACGGTGAAGAAGCGCGGACTGGCTGGTGCGACTCGGAGACTCCGTGGCCCTTCTGGGCCGCTGACTAAACTACATTACACCGCCACTACACTACCTCGATCGTGGGGTGGATGGAAGCGTCAATCTGAATCGGTTGCGTGTATTCAAGCAAAGGCACCCAGTCGAATGCTCGTGATGCAAATATGGCACCAAATAAGATAACGATCATTGACAACCAAGCATTGCCTCCTTTAAGCACCTGTCCCTCCGCGGTGACCCAAGTCGCCGTTGACATTGCGTGAACAGCACACACAACCAAGGCCAATGCGAAATCGTAACGGAGCCACCCACGTCGCTACCTCAGTCTGAACACCACCTCTGAGAAGCATTGAAAGCAACATGTCCCTTGCACTGGACTCGACGCAGGTTCACCGCTTCCACTGCCACCCCTCCTTGGCCCACTCCGGCATCTCCGTCTCAAAACGCCCCAAACTAAGCTCGTATGTCAGCGCATGCAAAAAGATGTAGAGCTTCTCCGGCTTGGGGTCCGGATGCAGTGGTAGATAGCATTCAGGGCAATACAACGTTCCTGTGGCTGGATCTGCCTCAGGGTCGGTTGCAACGAGAGATGGGAGATGGGAGGCGGCTTCGGAAAGGGTCAGTTGCCCTGGATCTTCAGGTTCAGCCGCCGCCGGGGTGGCGCCATCGGATATACGCCGCTCTGGGGCGACACCCTCGGACTGGGGCAGCGAGGGCATTGGAGGACGCTCTGTCGGGTCCTCTAGCGAACCTGTACCTTGTCCACAGGTCTCGGGGCCGTTTCCGGCCACCATTCGTTCCTGGGCGCTCCTCCCACCTCTCCTCCGCTTGTTCTGTGGCGGCAGCGGTGGTGGCCGCTGGAAGCTTTTTGGCGTCAGCACGCCCTTGGCCCGAAAAACGACATCTCGCCACCGGCTCCAATCCTCGTCTTCGTCCTAAGATGAACTCTACGTAAGTGCCCATTACGAATTCCCCGCCTTCCCAATATCAATATAGGAAGCGAACAAAAAGAAACCAATGCACAACAAGTCTAGGACGGACCTTCATATTCCTCAACCGCGTGATCACCTGGACAGCCTCGGCGGAGAGGGGAACGGGAGATCCCATGCCGATATCGTGGCCTGTTTCTCTGGGAAGTAATTTCTTCCGTTGCGAAGATGTTTCGTCTTCATCCTTGGCTCCATTCTCGTGCTTACTCGAGTTGGGTTTGGCGTCTATGCATGCTAATGACTCCGGGCTGTCGTCACTCTCAAGGTGTTCGGGTGGGGCGGGTGCGAACCTATCGGAACTAGGTGTGACATCAATACCGTGTTTTCCCAAGTTCGGACCCTACGATAGAGTTGGTAAGCGCGTGAGAAGGGGGACTAAGAAACATCAAATAAAAAAACCGTGGCATACAAGCGGAAATGGGAGGGGTACACCCGATACTGTATTCGGCGTGTTGACAAAGGAGACTTACCCATATTCGCTCTTCCGAGTATACTGGATCATTAGCGATAGGGTGTCCGAGGTACTGGAGGTGAACCCTTATTTGATGCGCTTAATTAAAGATTCGTCATGTTATGGCAGCGTTGATAGGGGGAAATAGGCACGCCAAGTGTCAAAAGAGATGACGGAACCAAGAACGAAAATGTGCTCACAGCGACCCGTAAAAGGACGACCTAAATTGAGAACACTTGAGTCAGTGGATGGTAATAATGTAAGTGGGAACCTACATCGGAGGACACTCGTATCGGTATCAGCGTCGTAGTGGAGCCTGTCGAATACCGTTTTGGCCGGCTGACAGGGCATTACACGCCAGGCATAGGAATGTAAAATAGCAAGAACAGTACCTTTCCTTCCGGATGTACTATATTAAGTCCCATTTGTCTGTCCACGGTCAACAGTGGTTCCTCACACACAACTTCTTCCCTAAATAAAACCAACTAGTCAACATATTATAGATGTATCCAGGTCCACGGACGAAACGCACTCAGGAAACTTCCCTTTACATCTCGCCACATATTCCTTCCTCACAGATCCGTTCATGAATTCACCCGTAAGCGCTCGCGCAAGATCGGCATTAAGCGGTAATATCATGAGGCCAGAAGTTAGTCTATCTAATCTATTAATCGCTATGGGCCGGCTTGCATGAGGGACGGGCGAGACAATACGAGACATGAGACGCACTGTACACTCTATCAAAACCGAATTCGTGACGGAGAATTTCGACAAGACTATGTCGGTAATATCTCCCTGATGCGTGTACAGGCTTTGATTATGTTTGAGGGTTTGGTCGACAGAAGTAGAGGGGGATAACATACGATGCTACCAGGCTTGTCGATCACGAGGAAATCCCGTTCTTTGTCGTGCAGTACGGTCTTGACTGGCGTGGCTGTCACAGGAGGTTCGTGCCGATGAACGACGTTCCTGGACATATCGATATAATCAACATTAATGAACATTTCGCTTTTATTGCGGGAAAACTCTCACTCGATACGGTCCCCGTTCCTAACCACTGTCTCCGGTTTTGCAACTTTTCCGTTGATCGTGGTGACACCTGAGTCTAGAGCGTACCTCTGCGCGGCAAGGTAGATTCATCAAGATCGCAAGATCACACGGATGACATGGGAGAGACAGCGCACCCACATAATACTCCATGCTGCGATCCCTGAACTCCGTGGAAACGATTTCTAATATCTCCCTTCCAAGCCACCGCTCTTTTGCCATTGTCGTGTATGGGTACCAATATGGGGGCATCTTTTTGAGACCGCCATTGAGGGTTGCGGGGATGACGACTTGGGAGGGTTGGCGTTGACCGAGAGTACCAGACATGGACGCAGTTATAAAACGAGAGATGACGTGTCTGAACTGGTCGCGTGAGGAGAGTCTGGTGAGCGGCAGTTGCTCACGCGATTGGAGCTTGAATATGTGAAGGTTCGCCAGGACGAGCTGTCGTTTGGAAAGGAACTGTTAGAAAACACGATGAGTACTTGAAACATGAAAGAGAGGAGAAGGAGAACCCACGTGAAACAAACGACAGCTCCGACTGCAGCTATCCTTCAATATGGGCGTTATTTTGGCGAATGGTGTTGGTGGCTGTGTCGTCAACTTTTGACTATGTGTCATTCGTTGTATAGCCTGTCAATGGCGGGAGACAATAGGCACTAAGCTATTTTCCATCATATCTGTCATGCTGCGGATGATGGGTCCATGTGGAACGACCCCACGCTTTGGTATATACCTTCCTTGCAGGAAACGGAGGCCGACATGGCTGTTTCTTGACATAATGCCGCCCGCCCAGCCCCAATCAAACCACTTAACGGTATCCTGTACTTGCCGTGACAATCGCTTCAATGCTCGCTCCCGGAGAAACACGTGAAACATGACCGCAGTAATCATGCAGTGTTGCTGATCTGGCGTCCATTCCCGAGGTACGCCACCTGTACTTGAAGGCCTGGAGCGGAAAGATATTGATTTCCAAGGCACAGTGTTCACCAAGGGGAACCGCTCTGGTATACTGCCGTAATGGCAGTTGTGTCCTAGCAAAATATGTACCTTTGTACCATATCAACTGAGCTCATTTCGACAACGTTGTGGTGCTGGAACGTCGGTGTGGTACTCCTATTGGTTAGTTGACAGCATAAATGAATTTGAATTGAGCATGCCAACGCTGACTAGACCGAATGAATGAATCTGCTTACAGCCACTGATGGCACCGCGAAACCCGTCCAGGAATTAATGTACTTGACGAAATCGGCGTTCTAGTTCTTACCAGATGGTGGTCGGAATGCTCTGCCGTTTGGGCGGTGTCCTGTACGGAGGACCTATAAACGTATGACGTCCGGGCGGGCCAACAGCACTGTTCCTTTATCCCGCCATGGGCAACAAGTACTCCTGCGTATCAGCCCAGGACGATCGACGCCAGATTAATGTCATCAGTTCCCCCCTTCCCGTCTCTCACATCACCTTGAAATCCCACAGTTCCCACCCTTCCCTCGTCAAATCCTTCTCCTCACGCGACACCCTCTGCGAGAAGGATCATTCCCGCTGCGATGGCGACCCCTCCTCATACATCTTCCCTCCACCCCCGCCGCTTCCCATCGTCCCCGCTCCCCATCCCCCCTCTCTTCTCCGCCCATCTCTATCTACATATATTCCCCAGGCACAATTAAGATCGCTTGGGGAACAAGCTGCCCTTGCTTACTCAGCTTTCCTACAAGCGTACCCACAATACCAGAACACCTGGATCATAGACACTCTCCGGAGAACCGACTTTGCAAGACTCGACCGCGCAGGGGAAACTTATGTCGACTACATGGGTGGCGCCCAACATCCCGAATGCCTCGTCCGCGTCCATAGTGATTTTCTCACTCACAACATCATGGGTAACACCCACTCAGTCAGTAATAGGTAAGCTTGCGTTTTCGCAAACCTTATCCGATCTCATTTGGTTCCACGATAGTTCGAGATTGTCCTCGGAATGCGCAGACGGGGCCAGGAAAATGGTGCTTTCATTCTTCCAAGCGCCAAGGGGTTATACCGTCATCTTTACTGCAAATGCAACCGGAGCGCTCAAGCTGGTCGGAGAAGCATTCCCTTTCCAGGAAGATAGTTCTTTTGTTCTCGGTGCTGATTCCCACAACAGCGTGCACGGGATTCGCGAATTTGCGGCACGACGAGGCACCCGAGTACACTATATCGCTTCAACCCCTACTGGAGGTTTCGAATCGTCAGTTGCCAAGGTAAGATAGGCTACCCGTCCGCCGTGCGCCATCTCACCTGCATATATGCGCCGTTCCCACACTAACTTCAGTCTCCTATAGGATATCCTTCGAAGTCACCGACCGGCTTCTTCATCCACGCCGTCACTCTTCGCGCTCACCGGCCAATCAAACATTTCCAACTCCAAAAATGCACTCTCAACCCTCCACTATGCTTCCTCTCTCGGATACAACACTCTACTGGATGCCGCTGCCTTGGCACCTACCTCTGTGATCTCGCTGACCGAAACCCCTGTCGATGCCATGGCTGTCAGTTTCTACAAAATGTTCGGATATCCTACTGGCGTAGGAGCGCTCATCGTCAAAGAAAGCTTTTTGGCTACGTTGGAACGACCGTGGTTCGCCGGCGGCACAGTGAATGTTGTCCAAGTTCCCGGGACGCTGGTCACGAGGGCAGTGAAGCTGCATGAACAGTTTGAGGTATCAGCATTGTCCTCACACCGTCTACCTTGAAAATAGCTGACTGTATGCGCAGGATGGCACAGTCAACTACCTAACCCTATCGGCGGTCACCGATGGCCTTCGATTTCTCTCTGCTTACCTCCCTTTCCTTCCGCTCCGATTATCGTGTTTGATGCATTTCCTGACGTCATCGATGGCTGAGCTGCGCCATGACACAAACGGCATGCCTGTCATAAAAATTCTCTCCAGGCTGCCCTCACGGCGCCTAAAATCGATCGGCGAACAGTCCGACACCGGGTCGACGGTCTCTTTCATCATCCTTTCCGTGTGTACGCTTATCACCTGCAAACTCACGTCATCCTCACCTGTTTAAATGACAGCCGACCGGCGACATGCTTCCAAACTCGTTCATCGAACACGTCGCCACGATGCACAACATCTCTTTGCGCACGGGCTGCATGTGCAACCCCGGCGGTGCCTCGGCGCTCCTCGGCCTCCAACAGGTCATGGAGAGTCTATGTGACGGTGCGACGCTGAGAGATGTCGAGACGCGCGTTGGTCGAGAGCTGGGCGTCGTCCGCGTGAGTCTTGGGCTCGGGAGTGATTGGGGGGATGTATGGCGTGTGATTCGGTTTTTGGAGCTGTTTGGGGACGAGCGGAGGCGGATGGCGTGGTGGGATGCGTGGGCGCAGGTACCGATCGGGCAGGCAGTGTGATTCCTGCCAACCAGGTGGATCATTCATATTTTGTTTTCTCCTGAGATGAGGACGAGTTAGGAAACCTTGGCGGCTGCATGGAAACGACCACGGTCACATACCACTACTTATATCTGTATATACCTTTTTCTTTATTCCGCTTTCACGTAGGCTCATTATTTTTATTCACTAATTAATCCCTGCGATATAGTGGCTGAGCAGCCATACGGGCATAGATCGGTTGATGCAGCTATCGTTCATTCTGTACTCTAAGTGTCCACACACAGAACCTGCTATCAAAATACAATGGAAAAATGTGAAAAGGACGTATCAGCGGACCTACCCCATTCAAGCCTCGACCCTGACCTTCCGACAACCGACCGATCTATCAACAACCCCTCTCATTCCTCCTCCTCTTCTCCCTCATCGTCGCCATCCTCCCCCTCGTCCTCGGACACCTCCAAACCAGCCTCCCTCATCCGCGCCTTGTCCCGCCTCCGCTTCGTACTCATCTCGTCGAGTAACACGAGCAGATCTTCTTGCTCCTTCTCCACGTCCTTTTTCTTCCCCTCTGCTTCTTCCAAGACAGCCTCGAGAGTTGCGATCCGTACGTGGAGGTCCTCGAGCTGTTTGGATGCGTCAGTGCCGTCGCAAAAAAAAAGGGATCGGGATCGTGACCGTGATGGAGAGCGCGCCGACGTACCTGTGCAGAAGAGTTCGTGGTGAGGCCTTTGAGCTGGGATTGGAGCGTGTCTATCTCGGTCGCTTGTGTGCGGATCACGTCGCGCAGCGAGCTGATCAACATGGCAGACTCTGCGCTGGGCCCTAAGACGAGAGATCGTCAGAGGTACGCCATGTTTTTAAAAAGGGCACGTACCCGAAGAGGAAGACGCGGAAGAAGACAACGCGTTCGGATCCGCGCTCAGCCCACGCTGTACCGTGTCTAGTCAATCGGCCGGTCAGTCCATCTCACACGACCGGCCTAGGGATCATCCAGCGCAGACTCACAATG
>JBBPQL010001034.1:0-13442 GCA_038092515.1 Boletus subparvulus | reverse complement strand
GAAGGCTTGGTCTCGCCCAAAGGTTGATGAATCTGAGCAGTGCGTGTTCCTTCTTTACGCTGGTCATGATTATAAACGTCGCGGGCCAACATGGAGATTCTAGAGGACGCCATGTTGCGTGACGAAGTCGCCATCGAATGCATCCAGTTGCATGTCCAGAAGTCGAACAGGGCTGCATTATCGTTGTATAATAAGCTCGGTTACAGGTACCATTCCACCGAGGAAAAATACTGTAGGTCCTTGTGACGACCTACAGATTCGATCGTCCATGTCACATGTTTTACAGATGCTGATGAAGAGGATGCATTAATAATGCGACTCCCGACCCAATTCAAGAATCCAGAGCAGCAGGAGAGACCGAGGTTTATTTCTTACATTCTGTTCAGCACTTATTTCTGACATACGGGGCGCGAACAATGTAGCTCGGATACCCAGAGACGCACACGGAAAACATGGATCGCAAACTTGTGGCATTTCGTACACGACAGGCCACATCGATTCGCAGAAACAACCATGTCTTTTCTTCGAAGGGGAAACTCGCTCCCATGACCATTCCGTTATCGACGCTTCGTTCCTTTCGTCTATACCGACCATATTCTCTTGGCGGAAACGGAACTACAAGTCAGCACTTCATGTATATCACTGCTTGCGAATAATATGCTACATTAGTTGTATGGTGTATGTATGGAACTTCCAGCGCCGCGAAACTTATGACATTGTCTGGGTCTACCGTAGCCTTGATCGCCCGTAAGTGTGGTAGATTGACCCCCAAGTAGACGACCAGATATTCTTCTTTCCGTCGCGCCGATGGTATGCCGAATATATTCAAGACAGCAAGTCAAGGTACACATATAGTGAATACTTGGGCGAGATATATCAAAGTGGAATACTGACGAACCCAGGAGTCGAGGGAAAACAGTTCCTCCTCAAGATCCAGATACATAGTATAGTATGGTCAACCGGCGCGTTCCCCGGTGACGGGAAGCACATCCTGAACGGTGGTATGGAAGGGGTGATTCGGCGTCAGCGGGTGGATGATGCCGGGGAGGCAGTGGATGCGGAAAATCCTGCTCTCGGTGTCGCAGTGTTACATGACGAAAGGTGGGTCGTGAGTGAAAGTGGCTATGTGGAAAGCGTAGTACGTCGTGAAAGGTCCGTAGTCATCGACATCGAGCATCTACTGTATGTCGACCGTACGGATGCCATCTATCAAGTCATCCAACGAAGTCTCCTCGGGGGCCCGGACCATGATCAAACTGTCTGTCGCAACCCGTCTATACTGCACGCGTGACAGCGGCGTCAGTAACAGTGCACCAAACGGCTGCATGAGTCGAGCGACGAGGCGCAGTGCCCGCGTGGTATCATCGAACCTGGCAGCCCGGCGCGAGAAATCCTGGTCGAGGAGGGGACTAATCCAGGGATGGATGAGAACACAATCTTCCATCCCAGAGAGGTTGTCCGTAGTCTTGATCTCGACGTCCCCGAACATAGCGGTCGTCGCACGATAAACATGGCGGTCGGAATCAGAGAGTGATCCTGAGGTACGGACAATTTCGGTAACGGGAAAAACAATGCCGGCAAGTCGCAGTCGACTGGCAGCGACGAATGGGGAGGGAAGTTTGTTCAGCTGGTCATGCAGCATCACGGCCAGGGAGGGGTCGGGCAAGGATGAATGCAATGCCCTGACCATGCTGACCATCTCAGTCGTCTCTATGGGTTGTGGAACATGTGGCGGCACGAGTTGGTTATAGACAGTGAGGTCGATTGGCAGGCAGCTATTGTAGCTACCCGCGCGCCCGGTCCAAGCGAGAATCGCGACGTCGCCCGAGCCCGTCAGAACATGCTCCAGGAGTCGACCAACTGCACGATCACCCTCGCCGTATATGACTGGAATGGCAACATTGAAGATGCCAAGCAGCGAGTATGCAATGTCCTCCATGAGCGTTGTTCGACGCATAGAAGCTAAAAAAAGCTTCTCACGAACCCTCTCCAACCCTGGCCGAAGTATAGCCAACTCGTCTGTAGAAACCCCTGAAGCCTGCTCCATCTCTGAAATGATGGCGGGTGACTCCTTGTGGTTGAACACATCCAAGCCAAGGTACGGCTCCCAATCCTCAGTATAGAACTGAACGATCACAGCGGCAACATATTCTTGGTACGTCCATGCACGAGTGTTCCAGATACTTCTCCAGAGGTCGCCGGGTTGCTGGGACTGCGACCAGACACCACGGAGGTAGACGATCGTGAGGGACGAGCCACGATACCACGTAAACATGGCAACCAATGACTCTTGTAACACGACATTGTCCTTTTTATCAATGCAACAGGTGTCGGACCACACCCATTGCAATCCAAGAGAACGGACAAGCTTGCATAATGTCTGGAGTTTGATGTTCGGGGAGGATGACTCTAGGTCGTAGATCGAGATGTTCTGGACCGTCTGAAAAAGAGGTTCACCATCCTCCCACCTGTGGGAGAACATCACGTATCGGTAGAACTTCTTCACTTCTATCTGGATACGTGCACGGTCAACCCGTGAAGTCATCGAGGATCGCAGCTCATCGTAGATCGGGAGCTCCTCGAAAGCTGCTGCTTGTTGTGTTTTGTCATAGAGACGTCCGGTAACGGTGTCGATGAGTACACGCGGCATGTGGCGCACAGTCTGCTGGACAAGATTTCGAATCGTCGCAGTTGCGTCGACATACTGATGACGAAGCTCTGCAGAACTAATCAAAACTCTGTTGTCCGCAATATTGACAGAATAGCTTACCGCGAATTTGTGGATTTGGAGATTGTTCCAGCTTTGAGAGCATCACCCTGAAAACCTCGAGCGCTTCGCTATGATGCCCCATGCCGTGTAATGCAGCATGCTTCCCCTCGTACCCTCCATGGGATGATGGGTCGAGCTCGATGACCTGGATAGTATGAATCACTGAAGTTCATTTGATGCGACATGAAATACAATCCATACCTTGTCAGCATCGATCAATGCCTCCCCCCACGAACCCATGACCGCTCGAACTTTGCTTCGCTTGAGGAGAATGTCACATTGATTCGTCGGGTCAAGTGTCAATGCATGGGAGTACCGTTTGATGGCCTCATGGTAATTCTTAGAGTCCATCGCAGTGTCGCCCAGATTCTCCAGCTTCTCAACACAACGTCCTCGAAAGTCTAAGGGGGATCCTTGAATTAGCCCCGGCTATGTCGCGGTTGGAACCCCTTACCGAGTTCCCACTGTGCTCGCCCATCTTGAGTACTGGTGTCCTCGTTCTGCATTTGTCGAAAACACTCGATCGCCTGCGTGAGGCGACCATCCCCTTCTAGAATGTCGCAAATGACGCGGTAAACGAGGAACCTCGGAAACTTGAACTAAACCGAAAGAATGTCACTATCCATATTCGAACCATACTGAGAGCATACCTTGACAGCGGCACTCAATGCCTCGTTCGTTGAGCCGCGAAGCATCATCCTGCTCGCCCATTTGACCAGCACAGTGTTCGGGGCGGAGGGGTCGAGCAATAATGCAGTAGAGTAGGCCGCAACCGCTTCGTCATGTTTCTCGACGTTTGATGCCTCGTCTCCAATCCTTTCCAGTGTCGTGGCGCATCGGTGCGTAAACTCTGATGCGGCAGGGTTTAAATACTCTATCCTGATCGGCGCGACGCCGAGACTCACCGGGAAGCCAGTCAAAGATTAACTTGTCGCCTCTCATATCCTCGTTTACGGTATTCGCAATCTCGAGAAGACACTCTGCAGCATCATATATACGACCTTGAGCATACAGGGATTCACATTGATGTTTCTGCTCGTGTGCACGGTTGGTCCAGAGGAGCGTATCGGCTTTGTGTTGGGACTCGGCAAGTTGGACGCGTAGTTCCTGGTTGGTTTTTTCGAGATGCGTGATTTTGCTGTCTAACGAACCTGGATCTCAATGAAGCGCATGTCAAGGTGGCAATAAACATACTTAAACTTTGTTGCTTGTGTTTCTCTGCGCGAAGGTCGGCACGAAGGGAATTGATAGTTTCGTTGAGACCATCCTTTTCTTGATTGGACGCGCACCGGAATGTAGCAAGCTGGTTACGGAGTTCTTGGACGGTTTTCTCGAGACGCGCGATTGTGCTGTCTAATGCGCGTTGGATGTCAATGACACGCGAGCCAGAGTCCAAACGAACGTACTTGAACGCTTGTCCTGTGCACGAAGAGACTCGACCATCTTTTCGAGATCAGCTTCCTCAGCCTTTGTTTGCCTGCGGGGGATCTGCGACGTCAACAGAACGGTGTGATCAGAAAGGCATCTCACGCGAAATTTTTACACGCAGATACACATACATCGTCAAAATAGTGAGAGAGCAGGGTGATTGTCTTTTCTCCACCGATCACGAGGTCGTAGTTTGTTGAGATAGCCATACACACGATCTGTTGAGTGCGCTCGATGACAGACCCGATTTGCTCGTGTGTCCCAGTGTCCCAAAATGATATTGATGAAGTAGCGGAGACTGCGATGAACGTGCCGTTGCTTGCCAGCGCGATGCACCTTGCATCCTTGCTGCTGTGAATGGCCCATTTCGAGAGCGTCTTCTTGGTGGATACGTCGAGACAGTGGACATTTCCATCGCGAGACAAGGCAAAGAGTTGCTTGCTATCGCTAGCCCAGGCGAGGGACTGGTTCAAAGTTGAGGTGACTTGGACTGGGAACTCGACGAGGAGGCGGCCATTCTGACTGTCATAGATGCGAACGTCATTCCACGTGGCCGTGGCGATGAGGCGTCCATTGGGTGAAAACTTGACCGCGACCACGTAGTTGACGTGTTTGAAGGGGTAGAGCACTCGCTTGCCGGTGGAGAGCCACCAAACGCAGACAGTCGTGTCGTTTGATCCAGTCGCGATTTTCGTCCCGTCCGGCGAGACGTCGACTGCACGCACCCCATCCTTGTGTGCTTTCAACTCTGTCACTTTTGAGTAGCTCTCCGCATTCCACACCGTCACCCAGCCACTCCGCGTCCCACTCGCGATCCACTTTCCATCTTGTGATACTGCGATGTTGAGAATGTCACTCCCCGCATCCATTGGCGTCCCCACTTCCTGGCCATCTTCTACCCGCCAACGTCGCATCTTCCCTTCGTCGCCGCCGTTCACGACGTACTTTCCATCAGCGAGGAACGCGACTGAATATATCCTCTCTGGACCATTGATTTCGATTGGTTTTACTTCCTTTTGATGGGCGAAGGAACTGTCTTCACTCGACTCTTGCGTCCTCGTCAATATACCACTTTCAACTGTCTTGCCTTTGCCATCTTCAACCGTCGTTGCTTCTTGTTGGTCACCGGAGGTTGAAGGTCGGATTTCCCTTCGAATCGACTCTTGTGTTCCTGTCAGTATCATGCTTTCAATTGTCCAGCCCACATACTCACCCCTCTGGCGTACATTGGGAAACATCCCGGCTAGGTATCAGACCGATGGAAAGAAGGATTGCGCGATGATCATTTAGCTCTGCTACATCATTGTCGCGTGGTATACACGTATCTCCTTATCGAATTAATCACACACCCACGATCACCTTGTCCTGGGCGCTTGTTTTCACCCAAACACTCGCCCCGTCATTTGCGATGGTGACCCGCGAGTCGTCAACGGCGAAAATTGTGCTCGACAACGCCGCATTGGGCAGTACGTGCAATCGATGCCTCACCGAATGGAAATGAAATCGCGAACTGTCAATGGAGCGGATGTCGACGCTACCTGTGTCTCGACTGACAAGCGAGCGCTCCGTCCATTGCAACACGAAACCGCCTTGGCGACCGCGGCCAAGGGATGCCTCTTCCACTGCCGCGTGACACGATTCTATTCATCTACGACAGTCAGAATGGCCTTCTCGTCGACGTCCCAATCCAAGCCAATCCGAAACACAACCGATCCCTCGTCTGGGCGGGCGATGGCACTCACAGCAGCAATGATCTCTAGTGGCCTCCGCTAATTCTCTGTCTCGTTCTGGGACGCTACGACATACAAGCAAATCGGGTCTGTCACCGAGCACAGCCAGTTCATGCCTATCTCATGAAACTACGACCTTGCGACGAGCGGAGGCACCTTTGTGTACTCATCCCTCATCCTACTTTGAGGATGTAAGTGCACTCGCATGTAAAAATTCCGTGGGAGATGGCTTTCTGATCACACACCGCTCTATCGACGTCGCAGATTCCCCGCAAGCGGGAAACCTGGCAAACAAAGGCTGAGGAAGCTGATCTCAAAAAGACGATCAAGTCGCTTCGTGCACAGGACAGGCGTTCAAGTACGTTCATTTGCACCCTGGCTCGCGTGTCATTGACATCCACCGCGCATTAGACGGCAAAATCGTGCGTCTCGAGATGAAGCTGCTGAAGCACTCCGGACGATGTTCTCAAAACTACCACGTTCACCGTTGACAAGAAGCACATCGTGAGCGGTGGTATGGAAAGGATGATTTGGTGTTGACGGGTGGACGACGGCCAAGAGGCGGGGATGGCAACCGACGCGGAAAATCCTTTTCTTGGTCGCAGTGTCACACGACGGAAGGTGGGTCGTGACGGTGTTGAACACGGATGCCACTAAGCGTAGTACGTCGTGAAAGGTTCGTAGTCACCGATCTAGATGATCTACTGTATGTCAATCGTACAGATGCCATCTATCAAGTCATTCAACGAAGTCTCTCCGGGGACCCGGACTATGATCAGACTATCTGTGGCAACCCGTCTATACTGCACGCGTGACAGCGGTGCGAGTAACAGCGCACCAAATGGCTGCATGAGTCGAGCGACAAGGCGCAGTGCCCGCGTCGTATCATCGAACCCAGCAGCCCGGCGCGAGAAATCCTGGTCGAGGAGGGGACTGATCCAGGGATGCATGAGAACACAATCTTCCATCACAGAGAGGTCGTCCGTGGTCTTGATCTCGACGTCCCCGAACGTGGCGGTCGTCGTACGATAAACATGGGGGTCCGAATCAGTGTGTGATTCCGAGGTGCGGACAAGTTCGGTAACCGGAAAAACAATGCCGGAAAGTCGCAGTCGACTGGCAGCGACGGATGGGGAGGAAAGGTTGCTGAGCTGAGCATGCAGCGTCACGGCCAGGGAGAGGTCAGGCAAGGATGAATGCAATGCCCTGACCTTGCTGTCCATCTCAGTCGTCTCGACGGGTTGTGGAACATGTGGCGGCACGAGTTGGTTGTATACAGTGAGGTCGATCGGGAGGCAGCTATTGTAGCTACCCGCGCGTCCGGTCCAAGCGAGAATCGCGACGTCGCCTGAACCTGTCAGAATATGTTCGAGGAGTCGACCAACAGCGCGATTGCCCTCGCCGTATATGACTGGAATGGCAACATTGAAGATGCCGAACAACGAGTACGCAATATCTTCCTCGCGCGTCGTTTGACGCATAGCAACCAAATAGAGCTTCTCCCGCGCCCTGTCTAAGCCCGGACGAAGGGTGGCCAACTCCTGTGTCGCGAAGCTCATTGCCCGTTCCATCTCCGAAAGAATTACAGGTGATTCCTTGTGGTTGAGGGTGTCCAACCCAAGATACAGCTGCCAGTCTTCTGTGTAGAATTGGACAATCTTGGAAGCGACGTATTCTTGGTATGTCCACCCGCGAGTGTTCCAGATGCTCCTCCAAAGACAGCCAAACTCCTGTGACTCTGAGACGACACCGAGAAGGTGGACGACCGTGAGGGACGCGCCACGGTACCACCTGAACATGGCGACCAGTGATTCTTGCTGGACCCCCTTGTCGAGCTGGTTCACACAGCAAGTATCGCTCCATGCCCACCGGAAGCAGAGAGAGCTCGCAAGGCCGCAGAATGTTACCAGCTTGCTGTTCGCGGGAGACTCCGGTAGCTCGTATATTGAGATATTCTGAACCATCTGGAATGTCGGTTCATTGGGTTGCCACCTGTGGGACAGCATCACGTATCGGTAGAACTTCTTCACTTCTGTCTGGATATGTGGACGGTCGAGGCGTGAAATCATTGAAGATCGCAGCTCGTCGTAGATCGTGAGCTCCTCGAAAGCTGCTGCTTGTTGTGTTTTGTCATAGAGCCGTCCGGTAACAGTGTCGATGAGCACACGTGGAATGTGGCGGGTAGTCTGCTCGACTACATTTTGAATCGTGGCCGTTGCGTCGACATACTGATGACGAAGCTCTGTTCAAAATCGATCAAAATTCTCTGTTGTCTGCAATATTGACAGAATAGCTTACCGCGAATTTGTGGATCTGAAGATTGTTCAAGCTTTGAGAACATCATCCTGAATGCCTCAAACGCTTCGCTATAACGCCCCATGCCATGTAATGCAGCATGCTTCCCCTCATACCCTCTATGCGATGATGGGTCCAGCTCGATGACCTGGATAGCATGAATCATCAAGGTCCATTTGATGTGACATGAAATACAATCCATACCTTGTCAGCATCGATCAATGCCTCCCCCCACGAACCCATGACCGCTCGCACTTTGCTTCGCTTGAGCAGAATATCACATTGATTCGTCGGGTCAAGTGACAATGCATCAGAGTACTGTTTGATGGCCTCATGGTAATTCTTAGAGTCCATCGCGGCGTTGCCCAGATTCTCCAGCTTCTCGACACAACGTGTTCGAAAACCTGGGGAAAATGTTCAATTAGCCACGGCTACCTCCCTGATGGAACCCCTTACTAAGTTCCCACGGCGCTCGCCCATCGTGGGT
Organism: Boletus subparvulus; assembly: GCA_038092515.1. Lineage (NCBI taxonomy): Eukaryota > Fungi > Basidiomycota > Agaricomycetes > Boletales > Boletaceae > Boletus > Boletus subparvulus. The sequence continues at coordinate 4,732 of JBBPQL010001034.1, read as the reverse complement.
GCTTGTATCCTCTGGCACCTCGCTCTGTATTTGTCGAAAACACTCGATCGCCTGCGTGAGGCGACCATCCTCTTCTAGAATTTCGCAAATGACGCGGTAAACGAGGAACCTCGGAAGCTTGAACTAAAGCGAAAGAATGTCACTATGCAAATTCGAACCATCACGAAGAGTATACCTTGGCTGCGGCACTCAATGTTTCGTGCGCTAAACCACGAATCAACATCCTGCTCGCCCACTTGATCAGTATAGTGTTCGGGACGGAGGGGCCGAGCAACAATGCAGTAGAGTAGGCTGAAACCGCTTCGTCATGTTTCTCGATGTTTGATGCCTCGTCTCCGATCCTTTCCAATGTCGTGACGCATCGGTGCGTAAACTCTGATGGCAGGAATTAAATACTCTATCCTCGTGCGCGATGCCGAAACTCACCGATAATCCAGTCAAAGATTAACTTGTCACCTCTCACATCCTCGTTTACGGCATTCGCAATCTCCAGAAGTGACTCTGCAGCATCATATATGCGACCTTGAGCATACAGGGTTTCACATTGATGCTTCAGTTCGTGTGCACGGATGATCCAGATGAGACTATCTGCTTTATGTTGCAGTTGGACGCGGAGTTCCTGGATTGTTTGTTCGAGATGTGCGATTTTGTTGCCTAACAGAAATGGATGTCAGTAAAGCATGAGGCAGGGTGGCAATAAACGCACTTGAGTATTCGTCCCGTGCGCGAAGAACGGCACGAAGGGAGCCGATGGTTTCGTAGAGGCCATCCTCCTTCTGATTGGCTGTATGTTGGGAGTCCGAGGGCTGGAGGCGAAGCTGTTGAGCGGTTTCCTCGAGATTTACTATTTGTTCGTTTGATGGACATGGATAACAGAAAATGGGCGTGGGAAGTACGAGCCAGGGTGTCAACAAACGCACTTGAGTTCGTTTCCTGGGAATCAAGGTCTGCACATAGTGACCTGATGATCTCATTCAAGTTATCCTTTTGTTGACTGGCTGCGCGCTGAAATTCAGCGAGCTCGGTGCGGAGTTCCTGGACAAGTCGTTCAGGAGGCACGATGTTGCTATCTATTGGACGTAAATCCCAACCAAAAGTGACTCAGGGTAGCGATGGACGCACTCGGGCTCTCCTCATGTGCGCGTATGGACTGGATGGGGTGATTCTCTGTCCTTTCTTCTGATGTGCATGGATGTCAGAAAACCGTGACTGGGGTACAAATGAATGTACTTGGACCATCGCCCTGTATTTGAAGGGATTCACGGGTCTCCGCGAGATCAGCTTTTTCAACTTCTGTGTGCTAGATATCCCGTTCGCAAGGGATTCGTGACAGTCAACGGGGTGGATTATGTTAGCAAGTGATCTCACATGAGATTTTTCACGCAGATACACATACATGGTGAAAATAGCGAGAGGGAAGGATGTCATAGAGCCCCGAAAGGGTGAATGTCTTGTCTCCACTTATCACAAGGTCGTAGTTTGTTGAGATAGCCATGGACCAGATGTCGCGAGTGTGCTCGATGACAGACCCGATTTGCTCGCGCGTCGCCGTATCCCAAAATGATATTGATGAAGCAGCGGAGACTGCGATGAACGTGCCGTTGCCTGCCAGTGCGATGCACTTTGTATCCTTGCTACTGTGAATGGCCCATTTCCAGAGCACCTTCCCGGTGGATACGTCGAGACAGCGGACATTTCCATCGCGAGACAAGGCAAATAGTTGTTTGCTATCGCTAGCCCAGGCGAGGGACTGGTTCAAAGCTGAGTCGACTTTGACTAGGAACTCGACGAGGAGGCGGCCATTCTGACTGTCATAGACTCGAACATCGTGGCGCCACGTGGCAGTGGCGATGAGGCGTCCATTGGGTGAAAACTTGACCGCGACCACCCACTGGTCGTGTTTGAAGGGATCGAGGAGTCGCTCGCCAGTGGAGAGTGACCAGACACAGGCAGTTTGGTCATCCGCTCCGGTCGCGATCCTTGTCCCATCCGGCGAGACGTCGACTGCATACACCCGGTCCCCAGTGTGTGCTTGCCACTCGATCACTTTTGAGTAGCTCTCCGCATTCCACACCGTCACCAATCCATTATCCGTCCCACCCACGATCCACTTTCCATCTTGTGACACTGCGACGCTGAAAATAGAACTCCCCGCACATGGGCTTCCCCACCTCCTCGCCATCTTCTACCTGCCAACGTCGAACCGTCCCGTCCATGCTACTGCTCACAACGTGCGTCCCATCGACAAGGAACGAGACTGAAGATATCCCTTGACCATCGATTTCGATTTGTTTTGCTCCCTTTCGGTGGGAGGAACTGTTTTCACTCGACCCTTGTGTCCTCGCCAGTATCGCACTTTCAACTGTCTTGTCTTCAATACCTCCGGTTGTTGTAGCTTCTCTTTGGTCACCGGATGAAGATCGGTTTTCCTTCCGACTCGGCTCTTCTGTTCCTGTCAGTATCGTGCTTTCAATTGTCCTGCCCAGGTACTCACCCTTCTTTGACCTCCAGCGTATTTTGGGAAATATATGGAAAGGATGCACCATGGTCGTTTATCTCCGGTATTGTTGTCACCTGGTATACGCGTGTCTCCTCATCGAATTGGTCACATACCCACGATCACCTCGTGCCCTGGGCGCTTGTTTTCACCCAAATGCGCACTCTACTTATTGGTAACCCGCGAGTCGTCAACGGCGAAAATTGTGCTCGACAACGCCGCAGTACGTGCAGTCGATGAGTCTCGCCGGGTTGAAAGAAAGGAGCGAACCGGAGCGAATGACCACGCTACTTGTGTCTCGTCTCTCTCGACTGGCAAGCGAGCGCTCCATCCATTGCAACACGAGGGCGTCTTGGTGACTGTGGCCAAGTTTTCACCAAACGGATGCCTCCTCACCACTGCCGCGTGGCACGATTCTATTCATCTACGACGTTCAGAATGACCGCCTTCTCGTCGATGTCCCAATCCAAGTCAATTCGAAACACAACCGATCCCTCCCTCGCCTGGGCGAGCGATAGCATTCACAGCAGCAACGATCTCTAGTGGCCTCCGCTAATTCTCTGTCTCGTTCTGGGACGCTACGACACACAAGCAAATCAGGTCCGTCATCGAGTACATCTGGTTCATGCCTATCCCATGAAACTACGACCTTGCGACGAGCGGAGGCACCTTCGGCGACTCTGTGACATTCTTATGCTACTTTGATGATGTAAGTGTACTGGAGATGGCTTTCAGATCACACACTGCGTCACAGATTTTCCGCAAGCAGGAAGCCTGGCAAACAAAGGCTGAGGAAGCCGATCTCACAAAGACGGTCAAGTCCCTTCGTGCACTGGACAGGCGTTCAGGTATGTTCATTTGCACCCTGGCTCGCGTTTCATTGACATTCAACGCTCATTAGACAGTAAAATCGCACGTCTTGAGATGAAGCTGCTGAAGTATTCCGGACGATGCTCTCAAAACTACCACGTTCCCCGTTGACAGGAAGTACATCGTGAGCGGTTGTATGGAAAGGATGATTCGGTGTTGGCGGGCGGATGATGGCCAAGAGGCGGGGATGGCAATCGACGTGGAGAATCCTTTTCTCGGTCGCAGTATCACACGACGGAAGATGGGTCGTGACGGTGTTGAATGCGGATGTCACTAAGCGTACATAGTACGTCGTCAAAAGTTCGTAGTCACCGATCTACATCTACTGTATGTCGATCGCACAGATGCCGTCTATCAATTCATTCAACGAAGTCTCCTCGGGAACCCGGACTATGATCAAACTATCTGTCGCGACCCGTCTGTGCTGCACGCGCGACAGCGGTGTGAGTAACAGCGCACCAAATGGCTGCATGAGACGAGCGACGAGGCGTAGTGCCCGCGTGGTATCATCGAACCGCACGGCGCGGCGCGAGAAATCCTGGTCGAGGAGGGGACTGATCCAGGGATGCATGAGAACAAAATCGTCCATCCCAGAGAGGTCGTCCGTGGTCTTGATCTCGACGTCCCCGAACGTGGCGGTCGTCGCACGATAAACATGGGGGTCGGAATCAGCGTGCGATTCCGAGGTACGGATGAGTTCGGTAACGGGGAAAGCAATGCCCGCGAGCCGCAGTCGACTGGCAGCAACGGATGGGGAGGGAAGTTTGTTCAGCTGGTCATGCAGCGTCATGGCGAGGGAGGGGTCGGGTATGGATGAATGCAATGCCCTGACCATGTTGTCCATCTCACTCGTCTCGATTGGTTGTGGAACATGTGACGGCACGAGTTGGTCATAGACAGTGAGGTCAATCGGGAGACAGCTATTGTAGCTACCCGCGCGCCCGGTCCAAGCAAGAATCGTGACGTCGCCTGAGCCAGTCAGAATATGTTCGAGGAGTCGACCAACTGCGCGATTGCCCTCGCCGTATATGACTGGAATGGCAACATTGAAAATGCCGAACAACGAGTACGCGATATCTTCCTCGCGCGTCGTTTGACGCATAGCAGCTAAATAAAGCTTCTCGCGCGCCCTGTTTAACCCTGGACGAAGGGTGGCCAATTCCTGTGTGGTAAAGCTCATTGCCCGTTCCATCTCCGAAAGGATTACAGGTGATTCCTTGTGGTTGAGGGTGTCCAATCCAAGATACAGCTGCCAGTCTTCTGTGTAGAATTGGACAATCTTGGAAGCGACGTATTCTTGGTATGTCCACCCGCGAGTATTCCAGATGCTCCTCCAAAGACAGCCAAACTCCTGTGACTCTGAGA
>JBBPQL010001033.1:0-13460 GCA_038092515.1 Boletus subparvulus | reverse complement strand
GCACATTTGTTGGTAGGAGAGAGCTTGGAGGGACGGCCACCATGGTGATTTTCTTTGTCTGGCTGGACTTCCTGAAGGACCCTAGCCACAGTGGACTTCCCTATACCAGTTTGGGATGCAATGTTTCAGCAGGAAAGATCAAGAGAAGCAAGAGAGATGATATTATCCCTTTGAGCAGCAGAGAGGTGTTTCATGGTGGGAATGAGGGAATTTATTTGTGATGGCAGGATTTATATATGCTGTGGATTCATTAATGACATAATGGTGACATACTATAGCCTTTACATAAGATATGTAACCATCTTATGGCATTCCAGGGTCTAATATATGTAATGAGAATACAAAGTCAAACAACTGTCCCAATGAGGTGTCATTTTGCTATGGCTGCCATTTCATCAAATCCTAACCAAATCCCTTGATCCTTGCACCTATAGAAAGCCAGGAGTAAGCACTTCATTTCATACACTCATATGTTAGGGCCCAGGTTAGATGCGGTTAGGGGTTATCGACTTTAGTGAAAAACATGCAAACATTGGGACAGTTGTTTGAGCCACTGTATAAAGTCTTACAAGGTCTGTTCCACTCACAACCAAATAATGAGTGGCTGGTGTGACTGTTCACACTATTGGCAGGTAAGATACAAACTACAAAGGGTTATACACAGACATTGCATACTATTCCCATCATAATAGTTCAGAGCAACACCTCTTTCGCACTTGTCAGCTCTTGGCAAGGTTACCTCGGATGCTAGATTCTTCTCCATGGACTGATAGTATTAGCAGGCAAAGTACAAACTAGAAAGGGTTATATACAGACGACTACCATTGAAATAGTTCCTGGCAATGCTTCTTTTGCAGTTTTCACAATATACCAGATTTCTTTTTATGGATCATAGGCCGTCCGGCGAAGAATAGTACTAGAAACGTGCTTCAAAGTCACTGTCCTCCTCTGAACCTTCACTCACAGTACTTGCACTGTCTTCGTCCCCCTCGTCCCCCTCGTCCTCCTCATCCCCCTCAATGCCATCATTTTGGGACGAGGCTTCAAGTTGTCCACAAGGAGATTCTTCCACTAATGCCTCGCCCCCTTCTTTGCTGTCAGCAGCCAAGTGGTCATCAACTTGGACTAGCCTGTGTGCATATCTTCTCAACTGCATGGCATCATGACCCACTCCAATGCCGGTGTAGCGCGCAAACATGTCTCGGTCCACAAAACTGAGTTGGTTAGCATACGTGACGCAAATAGTACCAGAGAAATAATACTGACATATTCATGTAGAAGCTGGCCCAATCGTCAGTTTCACCAGGCAGTCTGACCATGGACGGGCCACTTCGTAATAGGTGATCGGTATGACCATCTATGAACACAGGGATTAGGTGGCAACCACAGATCACTAGAGAAGGATCCAGAAACCTGAAAGCAGGGCTATCACCATCTTTGGGGACAAATCCAATGTTCGGCAGCGCGCAGTGCCTGAGGCCCCACTTATGCTCCAGATCAATCCCAAGCCAACGGATCCAGAGGACCTCCATTGTCTCTTTGGAACTGCTAACTCCACCAGGACAAAAGTGAACATTGACACTGAATGCCTTGAGCAACTGACAGTACCAAAATGGGTGACACTGAGGATCTTCTTCCCTCGACAATGTCATGAGGAAAGACTGGCAGTCTGTCCACAGGCAGTCATGGGCCCTGCGAATATCATAGGTGGTGTAGTTGACTTGAACGAATTTGAATCTGACGATTCGGTCAGAGTTTAGGAAATGCAGTTCATTTCGTTGCTCCAGGGTGAATGACTGCTCATCGCCATCAAAGTCCAGGTGGTGGAGTCTTGACAGTAAGTGATCCTTTAGGTCAGGAAAGAAATTGAGCTAGGGATTATGTGAGCATGTGGCACCGGCTCATACACAGCACTCCGTGTTACACACCTTGATGGCAGGGTCATTTATATGATCAGCAAGGAACTGTGGGAGACTCCACACATTGTCACTTCGAGCTTGCCTCGCCATTGAGTGATGTGACATCAGCGAAGCATCCACCTCATCAGTCAACTGTCGCACATCTGATTTGTTTTGACATCTCAGGAGAGTGTGATGATGCTCTTGAGCCACAAATTGTTTGTCAACACTCTTCTTGTTTGATAACGCATACATTTTCTTTATTTGCTGGTGTGCCTGCTCACCCTGTTGCGACTTCAATGTTACAAGATGGAACTAGTCAACTTGTTATCGACTTACAACCTGGGTGGTGTATGAGTCTGTGGTTCCAAACATCCTGATCATGGGGGCATAGTCACCAAGGGCGTGGATCTTGTATGTGTCAAGATTGAGTATTTTCGGAAGCAAGGCTGAGTGAGCTTCTTTTTTTCAACGACCTGCAGCAAGGTCAGCCATTTCCCTCCTCTGCCGTTGTGCAGCTTCCTTGGGTAATTCACGGGTGGTAAACGTCACAGAGATGTCACATTGAAAATGGTGAAGCTGATCACCAAGAGCATGCACAGACTTCTGCAGCAGTGCAAGCGAATCGTCCATGTGCATTCGAAGCTTGGCCAATGCCTGCCATTCGCATAGCCGGAATAGGAGCCGTTGAATGTTTGAGTCATGTGCATAAGGGAAGAGAGCTTCAAACATGGGAATGGAGCACTGCAGTGTGACTTGTTGAGTGCAACTTTAGGAGTGTAAATCACCCGACAGGACGTACCTGAAGAACCTGTTCAAAAAACCATGCTGGCCGCTGGCTCATGTCAGCCACATCTGGAGGGAAATGATGTATGTATGGTGTTCAGCCCAAAGGAAGATATTTGTGTGAACCTGTCGGGGTGAGTCAGCGACAGGGTAGTCCATAGGCTGTCGAGCTCACCTTTCATTGAGTATGTCAAACTTACGTGGATCGACAGCATACATTATTCGGAAAAGATGTTTCAGAACTGCCTTAAGAACACCCAGCTCAAACTCGTGCAGAAAGTCAACCACAAGATTTGGGTACAAATTGAACCCCAAAGGCGATAGTCACTCGCAGAAAGAGTTCTGAGAGATGTGGTAAGGTTCCTACCTGAGATGAAGAGTAACCTTACCAGGGTTGGGATGAGGGATTGGTCTTTGAGAAGGATTTCGACAGTTGTGCCCTTCAAGGGCTGCCTGAGTACGTAAACTGCATGACGTGCCAGTTTGATTTTATCTAGTAAGTAGGTTCTGGCTTGAGAAATTCTGGCAGTCAGGTCTCTGACTAGTCCAATGCAATGGAACATGGATTTCGGGATCAAGCAATGAGGACATGGGCAGCTGCCTTTGTCCCGAATGGTTGTGAGAAGAATCCTTCAAACAGATGAGGATCCTGTCGGTATGTACTCCCAACAAACATACTTTTCGGGATAATCGCTGAGTAAGTAAATATCCTGGGGTATATTCTCCTGTTGACCCCATCAAAGCATTTCATGACGAGACCATTCTTGTAAGCTTTGATAAAATCTTCATCAAGTAATAGCTTCCAGATTGCATGAACGAGTTCTTGCTTGCAGTGGGTGAGGAGGTCCTGGTTGTCTTTTTTGCTTGTGATCGAAGAGAAAAATTTGCGAATGGACTGAGGAAGCTGCACAAATTAAATGGGACGTCTGAAGCGAGAATCGAACGGATGGACCTACCGGTGGTATGAACGTGATCGAATGACAGCACCCTGATTTAGGGTTGGATTGCGCATATTTGGAAAGGTTACTGAAGAATAGGTAGATGGGCCATGCTGATGCATGCCCGAACTGAGCAAGTTGAGTTGAATTGGACCAGAACATCAGGCCCACAACTACCCTTTCCAGCTCGTAGTCATCCCCTCTTCTCTGCTTCATTATTTTGTTGTGGGCTTGATTCCAGGTATCTGAGGTGTATGTATAGTTCATCATACATGTGCTGCTCGCGACCCATGAGGGGGGATTTCCAAAGTCTTTTAAAAGGCATGAAATGGAAGCTTCTGGATGAGGCTTGTGCAAATACTGCGCAGACGACATCCAGGATTGGTCTATAGTGGAGACCATCCACAGTGAAAGTCACACCGTTGCCCTTCTTTCTTTTTTCCCTCATAGGTACTGATATATCGATGGATGTGTGTTTCCACCTGTCGATGCCAAATGGATCTTCAGGTGGAATCTCCTTCTCAGTAGCATCGAACTGAGCAGTCTCCCTGGAGGCATTGAACATTGACAAGTCCACGATTTTGAAGTCTGAGGCTTCAAGGACCTCACATACTAGTCATGTGACTTCAGCATTGGTTTTCTGAATTCCACCACTGTTTTTCCAATTCATGAGACGCCAGGTGGACATGTTTGACCAGGTGTGGAGAGTTGGGCCTGCCAATGGGCTCGCTCCACTAAGACAACTCTTCCATAGAGAGGAATGAGTCTGGATCATGCGAAGGGCAATGGCGGTATGCACACACAATGCCAAACTTGTTGTAAAGTGTTGTAAAGGAATCCCATACGTGCAGAATCACATGGGGGATGATGGAAGTGGGTGACGAGGGAGTCTGGTGGTCAACTGCTGGCAATGGAGGCTCAGGGAGCAAGTCCCAATACCTTGCAGGCAGTAGCTGATTATGAGGAGGGAGGGGATGTTTGCTACTTGTGATAATGGGGGGATCAAAGTGGGCTTGCATGGAAGATTCAGCGGGGGTGGCTGGAAGGGGCAATGGCAGAGGGGCGGATGGTTCGCTGCTTGCAACGATAGGAACATTGTGGGTGGGCTGCGGAGGGGGGGAAGCACCTGGTGTGTTGGTTTGTTGTACAGAATGCCTCGATGTGCCCTGGAAGAGCAAAAAACGGTTTGAGGCATCAGAAAGACCCGGTGATTTCAAAGACATCACTTTACTCACCTGTACTGGTGTACTGACATCCGACAGCCCTGGAGGACTATGTTGCCTACCACCCTGAAATCTAAGTGAGTTATATGTCTCCCAAGAATTTGTGTCACTCACTTGTATTCCCTCCATGGCCATTCTGACCCGCTTAGTTCAAGGTTCTTCCATGGAAAGGAAAGAGTTTGCTCGTGCCATGACGTCAGCTTGTGCATGACAGTAGATATCACAAGAGCTTTGATGCTGCATCAAACCTCTCTTGGATGAGAATGTCCGAGGACAGTCTGATTGGCATCTGAGGTTAGAGGACATCGGGAATAAGCTGCACACTCAAATAGGTATGGAAACAAGAAAGGGAAAGGTAGTGAACCCAATGTGAGACTTGACCTCAGGAGAACATTTATAAAGTGAAAACATTGAGTGCACGTTAAATTCGACAGGCCAGACACAACACTCACCGTATGTTTGCTTAGCCTGAGGGTGCTACCTTGTGTGTAACATGGATGGGATGCCAAGCATGGGCTGTAGGTTTCGCAGTTAATGCACATACCCAGGAATGAGATCAAAATGTGCTGGTGAAGTGATCGCAGTAACATTGGAAGAGGAAATGGTGTACCATATGAAAAACAAATGTTACATACACATCACAGTGTGGCTACTGCATGGTACTCCAAGGGAAAACGATGAGGGACGAGGGGTGCACAGCCAAAATGATCAAAAAAGGTTTGAATATAAAAATGGCAAGCATGAGACATCAACTCGTAGGCTTGCACGTGCTTGGATCCTTCATCGAAATGAACATAAGAAAATGAGGGGTGTACACCCCTGGGCCAGGTAGAGAGGAGGAGATAGAAAGAATGGAGTATCATTTCATTGTTCGGAAAACTGTCCATCAGTTCAAGATCACCACCTGTGGATGGCAAAGGTTCCGACCACAGGACCAGACCCGAGCTGCCAGGGAAAAGGGCATGCAGGAAGCTGAGCCACTCCACATGGTTGTTAGCCCACAGGTCAGGTTTGAGTGCTTGATCGAGGGCACATAATTCATATCGCCAGCCAATCTTGTAGATTTCCCATAGCACGGCCTTGATGAAGCAGGGTGGTGGGTTCATCAATGATGCAATTGGAGTGTATGTTCCATGCCATTCCACCACTTCCATTGGGGCAGGAGTGGCGCCTTGCGTCATCGCGGTGACCACATCGCCAAAGAGATCCATCACAGCCAACTTCTGACGCTTGGCTGCACTAGAACCATTTTGGCTTGTGCCCACTGCTTTGAGTTCTTCCCTGAGGGGCACGCCATGGAGAATGTCTCTCCAATGTTGGGGGACAGGAAATCAGGCAGGAGGGTCATGATCGAGTCGACTGATCCAGAGAGGGTGTATTGCGAGCCAGTTTGTCATCAAAGTCTTACGATGCTCAGGGGAAAGGGTTGAGAGGAAAAGTGCCAGTTCTGGGACACAATACCTGGGTCCACTATGCCCTTCTTCACCCTGGAGGGGTCTTTGTCCACACGTTTCATTGCATTTTCCCACACGGGGAAAGGAAGTGGCATCTCGGGCTCGTGCAGCTCTTCCCATTTGTTACAACCTGCAGAGTGCAAGCCTTCACAGCCAATTAACCCTTGCAAAATTGGCGAAATTGGCAGATAACGCTCACCTGATGGGGGACAAGGGCATTTCTTTTTTTCTGCTCTCCTGGCCTGAGCTTGAGTGGGCACTTTGCCCACTTGTGAGGGGAGAGAAGAGGTACCTGACATGCTGGAACTAGGACTGACACTGGCGGAACCTGTGTAGGCACGCCGTGTGTGGAGATGACGCTGCATGCCACCTGGGCCACGATAAAGGACAACAAAAGGACAGTGGGTGGATTCGCCTGGTTCGGAGTACATGCTGCGGATGATATCATCGGGAAATGTGTACTTGACCTGCCTCTTGATGTTAGTCTGAGAGGTGATCATGTGTTGGGGCCGTATCAGCCATACTGGCACACCAGTGTGAAACAGATTGTCACATATCTGGGTGTCTTGCATAAAGCAGCCCAACCAGTGGGACCGGACAGGAATGGGGGGGCTGGAAGGGTAGGCGATGCGAGGTTGGACAAATATAACGTAGTCAAGGAATGCCATTATATTGAGGAAGTACCATTGCACTTGAGCGACGAAGACAATGATGTTGCGGAAAGTAAGAGAATGGTTGAACAGCAGCATGATGTCGTGCTTGAGGGATTTGACCATTCGACTGGATATGTCCTGCTTGTCCCTGCGTGTGTCCTTCCATTCCTTGTAGTGCTGAGAAACAAGCGACAACAAGGAAGCGACGCCAATAGCCTTTTCTTTCTTCAGCTTCCCAACCTGAAATGCAGCATGGGTCAGGGGTTCAAAGTCATTGAGGGTGGGGTGATACCACGCCCATGAGAGCAGGTCAGGCGATGGGTATTCTTCCTTCCGACGGACACAGACGGCGTATCGGTACTGGTCGCAGTACATCTGTGGCCATTGGAAACAGTCTGCAACACCAAAATGCCCATCTGCTTGAGCGCGTAGTTCGTCTTCGCCATTGTGGGGTTCCGGAATGAACGGCATGTTTGGCAAGGTGTAGACAGTTGTACCATTATTGTCAGCTGCGAGTGATTTGGCGTCCAAACTGTTAAATGTTGCTAGTGACACAAGTGAGTTTAATTTCAAAAAGAGTGGAGGAAAGCTTACCATCCTGAGGGCGTGTTTGAGGTGGATATCTCAAGTTGGGTGTGGTCATGATGGGCGGGGGAGCAATGGACTGAAACATTGGTGAGGTCAAAAGAATGGACATTGAAGTGCAATACCGTACCTGAACGATGAGTAGCGGGATCCAAGAAGGGCAGACAAAATGCTTCAAAAGGTCTTCAGTTCTTGAAGTAATGATTAGCACAATGAACAGGGAATCGACAACACACCAAATCTCAACGCAAGTAGCGTGATCCAGGAAAGGTGAGAAGGGTAGACAAATGCTTCAAAAGATCTTCAACCCCACTGTCGCTCGATACGAGTTGGCGACAGGGCGATCTTATGGATGCAAAGTCAGACCACAGAGTAAGTTCGAGTGGCACAAAGCCAACTCATAGAAGTCCTTGGGCCAGGGGAATGTGGATGGTGATGAATGTGGATGGTGTTGACACAAGCACTACTTGAAGTGCGTTGAGCGATGTTGCATGCCAGCAGTGGCAGTGGGGACGGAAGTACAATAATTATTTGGTGCTGCTTGGCTGTTGTAGTGATTCAGAATGTCATGTGATTAGACAATTTGGTGTCATGGTGAGGACTTTAGTACTTACTACTCAGCACTCAGTACTCAGATCTCAGATCTCAGAAGAGGGTTGCTGTCTGTGGGCCAGGAGGTGCATCGTTCATTCCCACCTTGGCGGCACACATACTCGGACCATCTGAGTTTTTCAAATCCAGATACTAACTCCGACAACCACAGTCTGCACACTGGCATGCACGGGGTTGCAGCTTTAGCCCCCAGTGAGTATGCATAGCAGCCCAAGCACAACTGCACCCCATCTTTCGCCTTCTGTCACCATATCTGTAGGTTCATCCTCTTTACGTAGCCCAAAGGGCAGTGATCTTGTCTTCGAACCTCAGCTAGACGACTTCAAGTTCAAGCACTGTCATATCATACAGTCAGGCATCAGAAGAATGTCTGCTTCAGACACTCTCGCACATCCCTGCCCAACTCCCTTAAGTCTTCCCTGCTCCCCTTCGTACAATCCATCCCACAGTTCTCAGATCCGACGCTTCCATCCCTACTCCACCAGAAGCGTAACCATTCCCCCTGGGCTAGATTATGCTGCATGATCGCTAGGGATAACATCCTCCCATGATTGGACTATCACTGAAGTACAAGAAGTGAGTTGTATCATCCCTTAGATCACCCAATGTCTCATGTGCAACAGAGCAAGGACACCTTTATCGCCGCCCTTACCACAATGCCAGATACTGTTTTATTGTCAGCATTCGACACCAAACTGGCAGATCATGACTGTATTGCCACATGGGTTGCACTGGCTACTGCTGAAATCAAATCTGCAGAATGTAGAAGCACTTTTTTGGCCACCATGCGGGACCAGCACAGTGGAGACCTCGCAGTCAGTCAAGAATATATTCAAATCATCAAGCATGTGCTTGATGGGCACGACTTATCGGGCGTTGAAGCCCAGGGACAGCACTATCACGCTGCCTGTGCAGGGGAAGCTCTCACACTGACAGCTTCCGATTCACACGTGCATCAGATACAAGAGGTGATTGGTTCGCGGGAGTCACGTTGGTGGGGGGAAAATCCATTCGAAAGGCGTGGCATGAACCCATTTGACAAATACAGCATGGGAAGGCAGTCTGACTCTGCCAGCGAGGACTTGCATGAAGATGGTGGGGATGAATTCATTGTGCACACCAAGTCCAGTTTGCCAGTAGTATTGCCATCTTCCTGTAACAGCTTCTAGAACAGTTTTTGTATTAGCAATGCAAGTACTAGTTGTTTCAATGATTATGCAATGCATTTGCATGCTAAAAATAGTGAGAATCTCCAAGTCCGAGTCCGAGTCCGTCTTCACTTCAACGACGATGGCCCAGCCGACTTCTCAAGTATGACCCACATCTTGTTGATCGCCGCCCATACTGAATTCATTTTGTTTTCTAGGACTACGTAACGATGTGGCCTGAAGGTTACGAACAGAATCAGTCTGGCTATCATCAAATGTTCAACGAGCAGGACTTACAACAGTATCCCCCTCCCCCTCCCCCTCCAGGCCTTCAATATTCCCCTTTGGATTTACAACAATATCCCCCTCCCTCTCCCTCTCCCCCCAGGCCTTCAGTATTTCCCTTTGTTAGATCATCAATTGTTCAATGAGGAGAACTTGCAACAGTATCCCCCTTCCCCTCCCCCTCCAGGCCCTCAGTACCCCCTTTTTTTTAGTCACTACGTCAGTCCTGAAACTCAGCATGGTGGGATTATTGAACCCCATCGGTCAAATCTCAGCTACGCCACCACAGTAAGTTGATTCCAAATACAGATGTACAGATTGTGGACTTACCAGCTCTTACCAGTCGCCAATTGATAACATTGGCAGGTCACCTACAGCGGCCATCCGCCCCTTGCGCCAACTGCGCTATCAGCCTACTTCCTCACCCATGAGCCACCGACAACCAACACCCACTCAGACACCATCCGATATCCGAGGCGACCACCTTCCTCCTCCTCAATTCGAATTTATGAAAGAGCAGATAGATGATATGATCTGTCATGCCCGCAAGTGGGTCCTCGATGACATGGTGACAGGGGAAGCCATTATGCATGAAAGCAAACATAAAACAATTATCTTGACAGCGATTTGTCAGGCAGTCCAATCCATCACAGGCTGATCGGACACCCAATATCCTAGCAGCATCAGAAAAGTTACAATGAGCACAATAAATGATGTCCTTCACCAGTGGAAGAGATACGTTGACTGTCACCTCTTCTTGACACTCGGGCTTCGGTCAGATTTTGAAGGACCTGAAACGGATAATAGCATAATCTTGGAAGACGAGAAGAAGAAATCACGCACTGAGAGCATCAAGAACCTCTTAAGGAAGCTCAGGAACCTAGTGCTTTCCACTTCAGCACTAGTCTACTTCAACACCTTGTCGTGGATCATCTATTCGAGCACTCACCAAGAATGGAAAGGTTCATCGACCGTACTGCCCCGCAGCCTATGCTCGACAACTTGTTTGTGCTGGGGGCAGCAGCTATTGCAGCTTCCGTTCATGAGTGGAATGAGGGAGAGAAGGAAGTGTGGATGATTTCTCCGGATATGTGGTGGAACGATTATCGTCATGCAAAGGAACGTATCGAGATGATGAGGTTGGATGATGCCCAAAGAGAGTTCTTGACCAATCTGCAGGACTGGATGATGAAGCAAGGTTGAGGTTGAGGTTCTGAATAATTGTTTGTTCTATATAGTACTTACATAGGTGAGGATGAGGAGAGGATGAGGATGAGCGCGCTTTGCAATGGCATGCAAGAAATTGATGATGAGTAATGGTTAGCACAATGAACGAGGAGTCGACAGCACACCAAGTGAACCCCTCAATAAGAATGGACATTGAAGCATAGTATCATACCTGAACAATGGGTAGCAGGATCCAGGAAAAGGCAGGGGGGGGGGCAGACAAAATGCTTCAAAAGGGCTTCAACTGCACTGTTGCTCAATACAAGTTGGCGATGGGGCGACCTTATGGACACAAAGTCCAAAAGTGTACTCTGTGCAACACAAAGTCAGACCACAGAGTAGGTTCGAGCGGCACAAAGCCAACTCGGACTGGTGAGGGCGAGGGAGGGCGGATGGCATTGAGGGCTTACGTGGCTTGAAGTAATAATTAGCATGATGAGCAGGGAGTTGATGATGCACCAAGTGAACCCTTTGATGTGGGTAGTGTGATAGGTGAATGCAGTGGCCAGTATGGACCCTTATTTAGTGCTTAACGAGAGGAAATTAGAGCTTGACGATCAGTAGTGAATTAGGACAATCGACGGATTCAACAACGCACCAAGTGAGCCCCTCGCAGGTAGCGTGATCTGGTGTTCTTGAAGTAATACTTAGTACAATGAATGGGGAGTTGATGACGCACCAAGTGAGCCCCTCAATGTGAGTAGCATGATCCAGGAAAGGCAAGAAGGGTAGACAAATGCTTCAAAAGATCTTCAACCCCATTGTCGCTTGATACAAGTTGGTGACGGGCAACCTTATGGACACAAAGTCCAAAGCGTACTCTGTGCGACGCAAAGTCAGACCACAGAGTTGGTTCGAGCGGCACAAAGCCAACTCTAAGGACCAGTGGGGGCGGGACAGGAGAGCACACTGAACGACTCCGAACTTGCATTCCAGGGAAGGCGCGCAGCACAAAGACTCTGTGGGGCGGGGGAGGATGGCGTTGAGAGGGCTTGCATGGCAGGGAAGGCGCGTTGAACGCTGAGCGCTGAGCTTCAAGTTGTCAGCGGCGCGAGAACTTGCTGAGTGACTTTGATGCAGCAGTAACAGTACCGGCTGCATGGTGGCCGACCAATCCGACCAATCATGCATCACGACCGCATCAACCCATAATCCTAACCCCACCCAGATCGTCCACACCACACCACGCCACTCCACGCTGCTCAACGCGCTTCAAGTAGTACTCACATCAACACCATCCGCGTTCATCACCATCCGCGCTCCCCCGGCCCAAGGACTTCTACAAGTTGGCTTTGTGCCACTCGAACTTACTCTGTGGTCGGACTTTACGTCGCACTCACCACGACACCATTTGTCCAATCACGTGACATTCCGAATCACTACAAACAACCAAGCAGCACCAATTATTGCCCCACTGTCAATGCGCTTCAAGTTGTACTAGTACTCACGTCAACACCATCCGCGTTCATCACCATCCACGCTCAATTCTATCCACACTCAACACCATCACTCAGCAAGTTCTCGTGCTGTCCTTCTGAGTTGGCTTTGTGCTGCTCGAACCAACTCTGTGGTCTGACTTTGCATTGCACAGAGTACACTTTTGGACTTTGTGTCCATAAGGTCGCCCCGTCACCAACTCGTATCGAGCGACAATGGGGTTGAAGCCCTTTTGAAGTGTTTGTCTACCCTTCTCGCCTTTCTGGATCACATTACTCGGGTTCACTTGGTGCGTCATCGACTCCCATTCATCGTGCTAATTATTACTTCAAGAACACCGGATCACGCTCACTGCATCGAGGGGCTCACTTGGTGTGTCGCTGACTCCGTTGATCGTCCTAATCATTACTGATCGTCAATCTCCTAATTTCCTCTCGCCTAGCACTCAACAGGGGTCCATACTGGCCACCCACCGCATCCACTTATATTAGTATCATTCCCATGGTAAGGACTGATAATTTAGGGCGCGCATATAGACGGACTTCATGTCCTCTGATGTCGTGGGGTGTTCCATGGTAGTTACTGCAGTGAAGGTTAGTCGCATTCTGCACATATAACAGACATAACATAACTTACTGTCATTCTCCTTACGCCAGGCAATTATGCACTTTGCATGCAACCAGAAATCACCACTCTCCACTGACCAATTGCTTGCTTGGCGGAGCAGAACTACTTGTGGGTCGTCTAGTTTTCAATTGCATAGCTTCCCTATTACCATGGCTTGAGCATCCATCTCATCCAACCACAGCAAGATCAACTTGAATGTTTTTCGCTGGAGCAGTGCTCACAAATCGTAAGCGGCCATGCAACTCATTTTCCAGGTTATTGACAGGTGTGTCAAGTGGGGTAGGTGTTTGAACCCAATCACAATCATATCCAAAGCCCAATGGGTGGTTAGATCCAAATGTGTGACACCATAGAATGCAGACATGTCTGGGAGATACACAAAGTTCATTCGGAAAAGCCAGGTGGGGTCCACCAAGAGGTACCTTAGGTGCATGAGGTTACCGAGGGCATCGACGATGATGCGAAATTGAGAAAGGCAGTTGCCTCCCCCATATAGGGTGCAATTGACCAAACGAGGGCAGTGGTGGAGGAGCAGTGCGGTAGTGCGGGGGTGGACAGACATGCCAACATGAAGGGATAGGACAGTC
>JBBPQL010001032.1:0-13485 GCA_038092515.1 Boletus subparvulus | reverse complement strand
TCGCCCAAATCTCCCCCGTCACTTCCCTTTCCCGTACATAGCCCCATTGTTTCGTAAAACACCTATTTACAAACAATATATAGCTTCGAGTGTTCCACACCGCATCGACAGAGCGACATCCAAAGACTCCATTCAATGCCGGCCCAAGAATTTGTATGGGTCAACAGGTTGGGATGCTATTGCTGAAGTTATTTTGCTCTAACGTTCTGATACCTTGGCAGTTCGCATACAATGAAATGTCTTACTTCCTCACTCGCCTCTTGCAAGCATTCTCCTCGATCTCCCTTGCGGAGGATGTGCAGACTCTTGCCCCAGCTGAATGGGCCAAGGCTCCCGGACGAAAGGGTGTAGAAAAGGCAATCATCAGGTCTCATCTTACATTATATGTCCAAGTTAGTGTTGCGAACATGATAGCATCCATGCATACTTCTGACCTCGTGTCTAGGATGGCTTCTGGGTTAGGATGGAATAGTCCCGTGGAAACGAGGACACCTGATCATGTCATCTCAGATGCGTCACGCATCATCCGGCTGGCTGGCCTCGCCGTGGTGATGGAACATGTATGCGTACGCATCCATCCCATGTACTACTTAGAACTCGAACCGGTGTGGATATTTATCGATATATCTCTGGGAGCTCATCCGAAGCCCAGCGGCAGCACTGGCTACTTAGACTTCGTGGTGATCAACTACTTACGTAATTACTACGGGTACTTTCGGCTAGCACCCAACAATCGTGATCTGTTTCACATTGTGAGTACCATCCACGACCACGACGATGAGCAGCAAGGTTGTCGGCGTCCTTGGTGCGCGTGAGCTTTTTCTCGTCTTTAGAAAGTTTCCACGATGTCCTCACTACTGCTCCTAGACCATTACGTCCATCTCACGTCCGCTTCGCAAGGCCTATCTGACATGTTTGAACTCAACAGGTGGTGGCCAGCTCGGCCGCATGCTCGCAGTACCCGCTTCTCTGCTTAATATCGACGTCATCATCCTTGACGTCGGCGAATCTGCACCAGCAAAACAAATCATTGCACCCCGTTTACCCGCGCTCACCCATATCGACGGCTCGTTTGCCGATCCCGGAAAGATTAGACAACTCGCGAGCAAAGTCGACGTCATCACCGTGGAGATCGAACATGTTGATGTCGCTGTGTTAAAGGAGATCGAGTCGACACCAGAGACGAGGGCTGTCATTCATCCCAGCCCCTCCACGATCGCTGTCATCCAGGACAAGCTTGAGCAGAAAACGTACTTGCGCACCAACGGTTATCCCGTCTCAGAGTTCGTCAAAGTCGAACCCACAATCGAGGCGATAGAAGCTACCGCCACCCAGCTTGGCCTTCCTTTTATGCTCAAGAGCCGGACGCTCGCATACGACGGACGAGGTAACTTTGTCGTTCAGACGCTTGATCAAGCAGAAAAGGCACTGCAGGCGCTCTCGAACCGTCTGTTATACGCCGAAAAATGGGTCCCCTTCATCAAGGAAATTGCAGTCATGGTCGTGCGTACCAGTGACGGAGACGTAGTTTCCTATCCTGCCGTTGAGACCGTCCATAAGGACAACATCTGCCACCTCGTCTTCGCTCCCCTCCGAAGCCATGATCCTCTTGTAGCTTCCCGTGCACAGCGTGTCGCCGAATCTGCGATTCGAACACTCCAAGGTGCTGGCGTCTTTGGCGTCGAGATGTTCCTTATGCAAGACGGTACGTGCGCATCATCGCGTTCACGCCAACCGCTCGGACGACGCCCACTCACTTACCATCACCTCAGGCACAATATACATCAACGAAATCGCCCCCCGCCCTCATAACTCGGGGCACTACACCATCGAAGCCTGTAATACCTCCCAATACGAGAATCACCTCCGTGCAATCCTCGGGCTGCCCCTTGGAAGCACCGCGCTCAAAGTCCCCTCCGCCGTGATGCTCAACATCATCGGGAGTTCCACCTCCATGGACCCCATCCAAGCCTTTACTGCCACCGCGCTCACCACCCCCGGCTGCACTACTCACTTGTATGGTAAATCCGAATGTCGGTCGGGCCGAAAAATGGGGCACGTCACCCTCGTCGCGGATACCGATGCCGATCTGCGCGCGCGCCTCCGCCCCCTCTTGGCCGCCCTCCCCATTCCCAGCACACAAGCAGATATCAATACATACGCCCCACCCTCGCCAGCCCCAGGCAGTGGCTACCCGAGCGCACACCCGATCGTAGGCATCATCATGGGTTCCGACTCGGACCTCCCCACGCTCCTTCCTGCTGCGCGCGTCCTCGACCACTTTCACATCCCGTACGAGCTCACGATCGTTTCTGCGCACCGTACGCCGGACAGGTTGGTCTCGTATGCGCGTAGTGCACGGGTGCGCGGGCTGCGGGTCATCGTGGCTGGCGCAGGCGGCGCGGCGCATCTACCGGGGATGGTAGCGGCGATGACCAGCGTCCCGGTAGTGGGCGTCCCCGTCAAGGGGAGCGCATTGGATGGGGTGGATTCGCTGCATAGCATCGTGCAGATGCCGGTAGGACGCCTTTTCTTCTGCTTAACGTGTTCACTGAACGGTATACTTACTCTTCCGACAGCGTGGTATACCAGTGGCGACGGTCGCGATCAATGGGGGCATGAACGCAGGCCTGCTTGCTGTCCGCATTCTTGGCGCAGGTATGCCGCATCTCTTCACGGCGATGGAAGATTACCTCGATGGTCTCGAAAAAGAGGTGTTGGGCAAGGTAGACAAACTTGACGAGGTTGGATGGGAAAAATACGAGGTAAAACGGTAGGGGAGATTATGCGTATTAGCATCACCTCGACCTCATTCAGTTGTCGCAACATCGAGAACACAACAAGGTATATAGAGTTAACAATATATAAGGGGGAAGGCGAGCGTCGGTGAACTGGCCTTCATTTTGTCCGCCCGTCCTCTTCTTCGTACATTCCAATTGCCCCGCTTACACTACCTCCTCCGTCTTCACCACGTCTTCTCCTACGTCGTACACCAACCCCGCCTCGAATGCCATCGCATAAAACCTGCTCGTCTTGTCCGCCAACAACACCTCTGGGGCATCAAACTCTGCCACGCAGCCGTAATCAAGCACTAGCACGCGGTCCGATTCGATGATCGTGTTTAATCGGTGTCTGAAAACGGGGTCAGCCGTCATCCATTTTCTCTCTCGATTCATGACGTACGCAATCGTCAAAATGGTGACATCACGGAACAAGGGTCCCCGAATGATCTCTTGAATCGCAGCGTCCGTGTCCAAATCAACGGCCGACGTCGCTATGAGTACCGATGACCACGTAGGACTCCGTCAATACCACATCGCGAGCTTGAAACAAGGGCCTGCCCAAACTCACCTTCATCGAGGACGAGTACCTTGGACTATTACGCAGACACGCAAGGCGCAGCTCGTCAGCGAAGCGCTCTCAGGCCGAGCAGTCGCTTACTTTTCTCAACAGCGCCCGTGCAAAACACAATAGTTGCCGTTGCCCAGCCGACAATGATGATCCGCCCTCTCGAACGGGCGCATCGAGTCCCTCTGGAAGACTCTCCACGTACGACTTCAGATGAGCCTGGGGAACGATGAGTCGACGTGAAGTCAGTCGGACGGAAGCGAGTAAACGTCATAGACGTGTGGTGAGAAATGGATGACGCACATGTTCGAGCGCAGCCCAAATGTCCACATCGTCGTGCTCGCCGACGGGATCGATGTTCTCTCGCAGCGTACCTTCGAACATGTCTGCGCTCTGAGGAACGATGGAGATCACCGATCGCACTGTCGATAGGGATACGCCAGTCAGTGTGATGCTATGGAATACTGCTCGATGGACATACAGTCATGCAACCCGATCGTGCTAATGTCCACGCCATCGATGAAAATATTTCCAGAAGTCGCCTCCAAGATGCGGAACAGCGCAAGGAGCAGCTGTCATATAAGGGTCAGAAGGAGCGATGAACCCACAGCGGGCAAGCAAACCCACCGACGACTTTCCAGCACCTGTCCTTCCAACGATCCCAATCTTCTCCTTTGGTTTCTGATCGAAGGAACATTAGAACGAAAGCGAGATACACCGAGGAAGGGATACATACGATCGTCAGCGAAATATCCTTCAATACTGGGTCCAATTTGGGTCGGTATTTCATTGAATACTCACTGTACGCTACGTGGGTTCCTCAACCCAGCACACCAACAGGACATGACCTACCGGAACTTCACCTCGCCAGCACCGGGCCAACCCGCAGGCGGCCTGCTGTCTAACAGTTCGCGGGGTGCCTCCGAAGGTAGTTCGTTGGTATAATGGACGATGCGCTCCACGCTGACAATGTCCCGCTCGATCTGGCTCGCCAAACGCACGAGCCAGTTCTTACGCGGCCCACCTTCAGCAACGGACAACGCACGCAAGTGGACGACTGTACTCACCAGGGAG
This sequence comes from Boletus subparvulus, assembly GCA_038092515.1. Lineage (NCBI taxonomy): Eukaryota > Fungi > Basidiomycota > Agaricomycetes > Boletales > Boletaceae > Boletus > Boletus subparvulus. Next base: position 9,063 of record JBBPQL010001032.1, on the reverse strand, counting down.
CCCGTCGCGCTCAATGCGTAGGATAGAACTAGTCCGACAAGGCCAACATCCACGTTGCCGGTCGCCGTGGCAGCAACGGCCAAGATCGCAGTAAACAAGATAATCAACGAACCAACGCATTCCAGACGGACGGAGAGCCATCGGTCGACGGAGAAATTGGCAAGGTAGCACATTTGGTTTCGGTCGATCCGGCGCGCGTTGTGTGCGATGAAGATGGCTCTTTGACCGTATGCTCGGATGGTGGAGAGGCCCGACAGGGACTCGGAGAACCAAGCAAAGATGGGTGACTTGGAGACGGCGTCAAGGCGCTGGAGTTCACGCGAGGTCGAGAGGTAGTAGCTGATGAGACGCGGATCAGATGTGGACAAAACACTAATCGGATGTCTTACGCAGTCACCCGGGTATAGAACCACGCCAGAGGAATGACGGCGAAGAGGAAGGGAGGGAAACTGAAGCTGATGACCAAAAGAATGGATCCACATGAGGCACAAGTCTTAATCAGATTATAGATGGCCTAGGGGCGATGTTAACCGGGGCGAGAACTCCTTCGTGAGTGGGTGCTCACGTTCCCCAGAACCAAGTCAACGACATAGATATCACGTGAGAACAAGTTCAAGATCCTACGTTCTCCGGTCAATTACAGTTCGTCTCACCAAGCAGATAATCAAAAGACCACCATACCTTCCGATGGGCGTTATTTCGAAAAAGCTCAATGGCGCCCTCATGATTGAGTCTAACATCTACCAACATAATGCGTTAGCTCTTTCCCCGCCAAGACTTGGCTAACGTACCGAATCGTGCAAATACTTGGAACTCCTCAGCGCACACAATACAATAATCAGCAATCCGGCAGCCGCACACAAGACGATCGATGCCAAGCTCAAGAACCCATATCCAAGCAGATATGGATCCGCCAACCCAGCATTCGCTCCTGATTCGCTGTTTCTCTCACCCCAGAAACGGAGCATCATCGTGGACATGACCGACACCGCCTGCCCCAGGACCGTTACGAGCACAAAGAAACAAAAGCCCGTCTTGGATGCAGCCTGGAGGTACTGAATATAAACCTTTTTCTTCACGCGCCCATGCTCGCTCTGCTCCTTCGACAACCCGGAACTCATTGGCTCGCGGCCGGGAGGAAGAGGGGCGATTACCGCTTTGCAGAAGCTTGGGCGCCGCTCGAGTTTCTCATATGTGTCGGACTCTGCGACGAGCGTCTTCGGTGTGGCGCTACCGCTTCCACTTGACCCGGATGGCGTAGCTGTTCCGCTCGTTTCACCGGACGAAGAACCATTTGCAGCGTGGGTTTTACTGCAACGGAGCATTTAAACCACCTGAAACACGCTTGTGATGCTACTTACACCATATTACGAATCGCGCCATCGAGGGTCATGATGAGCTGGTGATATGATCCGCACTCAAGGATGATACCACGCCGCATGTATGCGATCTGGTCAAAATCCCCGAGATATGCAATGCTGTTCGTAACGAGAATTCTAGCTTTGGTAGCAAGAAGACCTTGAGGACCGATGACGTTTTCTGAAGAAGACCCAATGTTAAATGGTGTTGTGAACAAGATGACAACCAGCACACCGAAAACGTGGCGAGCAACATGAGAATCGACCGCAGCCAAGACATCGTCAAGGAGGACGCTACAGGCGAGTTAGCACGTGGGAACGACTTTACAGTAACTAACTCACAGATCGGCTCTGGCATACACAGCGCGCGCAAGTGCAACGCGAGCGCGTTGTCCGCCACTCAACTGGAATGGTGAATGAGAAACGCGGGGTTACCAACGACAAAGGAAACCTACAGTGATGCCTGCACGACCACATTTTGGTCAAATACTCACAAGGAACTTCCATCAGAAGCTCACCTTTTTCGCCGACTTCAGTCATATCACCTTGGGGGAGTACTGCCAGATCAGCCTTCAACGCACAAGCTGAGCGCCAATGGTGAGGAAAAAGACATTCGTGTCGAAATATTGCGGTATGCACCTTCAAGAACGAGATCATAAAACGACGCGTCGTACTCGTGCGAGAACAAAATGTTGTCGCGGACAGTGGCGGTCAAAATCCTAGCGTGGGTGAGTAAGTTCAACGTCGATAGCTAGAGCTTGACACACCAAGGATTCTGCGCGGCATATGCTACGCTACCGGACAACACTACTTCCCCTTCCGTCTTCCGCATGTCACCAATGATGGCAGATAGCAGACTGCTCTATGGTCATCACCCAAATGTCATCGATACACAAGAGTCCTAGTCGAGCAACATACTCACTTTACCGGCCCCAACCCTCCCAAGGATTCCTACCAACTCACCTTTCCGGACTGTCAAATCAATTCCCTCAAGCGTAGGCTGAATGCCGTTTTTGGCCCACTGGAAATCACCACCCTTGATCGACAAAACCTCTTCGCCTATACAGGATGGATGCTTCTCGATCCGCGAGACAGCATCCTTTTGGAGTTCTTCAGCGCCCAGGAAGTCGGAGAGACGGTTGACAGAAACTAGGGCCTCCATGATGGTGGACATCACTTGACTGAACTGAATACAGGACAAGAGGTGAGTAACAGCAATTCGATCAGAGATGTTTTATTTTTGCGTACCAGTGCAAGAGGGAGTGAAAGAAGCATGAAGAGGGAGATAGCAGGGAAGATCACATCGGCAGTAAGTGGTGTTTCCGAGAACACTGCTGCGGTTGCAAAAGAGCTGAATGAGACGATCACTATCGCACAGTGAGTATAAGGGAGAGTACCGAGAGCTAAAACACATACACGGAATACCATTCCAGAGGGTCATGCTCGCCGTTGAGACGATACCAATCTTTCGGAGCATCCTCAGCTCCAAATCGTTGCGGACGTGCAAAACTCGACGAAGGAACGCATATTCCCATGCATAAAACTTGATACTTTCCGGGACATCAGCGTACGTTGTTGCATTGGCAGGACAGTGCGCTCACCTCTTGATATTGGCGAGAAGCTCGCTCATCAACCTGGTACGCTTATCTCGGTTCCTCATTTGTTGCTCTTGCATATTTTTGAGCATTCCGGCGATGAACGTGTTCAAGGGTATGGAAAAGAACATGATAATCACACCAACGAACGCGGACCATCCAAGGAGGTTATACAATGAAACGAACGCAAGGATAAGCTGAACACAAGACACTAAAGTCAGGATCTAGGGTTGGTTCGAAACGGGGGAGTCGCATACCTGGTAGGGTCCCGAGATGGCCATGAGACCAATGGAGCAAAAATCCTGTAACCTAGTCGCATCGACTGACATCAAGTTGACAATATCACCAGTAGCACGACCACATTCATCGCTGGAGAGAACGAGTGACTTTTTGTATATGGCCGTGACAAGCCCGGCACGCACACGCATGCCAGTCTTGGCACAGATCTGGAAATGCTGGAAAGTATATGTCGTTGAGCCACGAAACAGTGGTATGCGGGATCTCGCATTACCTGGTGAAGGAGGATGGTTTGGACCATGGACGAGGCAAACATGAGGATAGCGACAGTGTAACCCAAGAGGGGAGTGGCACTGGCTATGAGGCCAGTTTGCTTGTTGTCCTTGTATTCAGAGATATGGGATAAGAGGGTACGCAAGAGAATGGGTTGGGCGAAGGCTAAGCTATCCTGGAAGAGCTTGAGCAGTCCAGCACCGAGAAAGGGACCGCCATAGGCAATAAAGAGGGCAGTACATAACCCGGAGCTGGGGGGATCAGGCGGTGCTTTACCAGTGTCCGATCGTACTCACTGTTTCTCGATAGCACATTGAAGATCGTTTCCAAGATTGGCAGACTCGTCACGGGGAACGAGTGCCGGCAGATCATCCTCAGTGATGACGACCTGAGATCCTTTGCGCAAGAGAGGAGTCAGCCAAGCAAATGACCACATGCTGAATATGTTGGCCGTAAGTGTCGGGTTTTCGGTATTTGAATCAGGGGTATCGTCAGGAGATATGCATTCGAGTGCAAAGGAAAGCAACCCAAGAAAGGCAACAGCCCATTTCAAAGGAACGAGGGGTGTAACGGGAAATGTTTGCACATAAGACCGTGTCCAAACAGACAGGGCGATGGCGTAGCAAGGCCAGAAAAGTAAGAGGATGGAGGAGGAAGACCGTGTTCGGAGATGGTTGAAAAGGGTCAAGCACAGGGCGAGAAGGAGCGCGAGAGGCTCAAGTGCATGAGGCAGTTCAACGGCTGTATTGATCTGGTCGGCAAGAACGAATGTAAGGTTGACCAGACTGGTCAAAAACGCAACGCCAAGGAGTGTCTAAAACCTTGGAGATTAGTGAGGGCAAGAAACGAACGAACCACACCCACAAGCTTTGCCCAGAGTCGCCAGCGGCTGTTGCAGGAGATGTCACGCCGGGGAGCATACGACAGCAGACAGAAGCGTACGAGGGCGGCGATAACCAGAATGACAAGAAATGAGGTGAGCACGATGCCTTCTCCGGCACAGAGGGACAAGTCAAAGTCTCTCAGCCGGGAGGTCCACTGCCATCCATCGCTGTCGCGACATTGCACGAGCGCCATCGTGAGCGACGATGATGAAAGTTTTCGAGTTGTTGCCAGGTCTTATACGGTCCACATCACAATTAATATTACTTCATGGAGTTGCCGGGTGCCAATCCGAGTTGGAAGCGAAAATAAGAGAAGCATGCCGTCCTCAACGCGATCGTGATGGCTTCTTAATGGCTTCTTGCTCGGTATGGATGTCCTTGATGGTCGTGAGACCTTCTACGGCGACCCGCTCGCCGCTGTCAAGATACATAGCTTTATGAAAAGGACGGCTTCCGAACAGCAGCGTTCAGCGTTCATACAGTGTCTGTGAAGACATGTGGAAACTCTGATCGGAGCTGACGAAAAGGGAAAATTGAAGAGCTTTTCAGTACATTTTTTCAAGTCCCGAGCTTGGTGATTACGTTTGAAGAGCCGAGTACTGGCGGACTCATCCTGCCCCGCATGGCCAGGGGGCTAAGTGGCCCGCGAAAAAGCCGCCATCATGATCCATGCCATGAACATAACGGTTCTGATCTGAGATCATTGTTCGCGTATGGTCTTTTGATTAAAATTAAAATTAAATAGCTACTACTTTCCTTTCAAGTCTCCGTGTTGTTTCTCTGTACTAGCCCGAATTTTCATTCATATACAATGCGGTCCGTTTCCCTGGTCGGTCATCAACTCCCCTTCAGAAATCTCTGCCAACTCGGCGTCATGCAGTGTTTGAAAACATGCTGGCAATACGCCATGACCAGCGGCGAGCCCATTGAGAGGCCACCCGCGAAGGTGGCGTTCACAGAGTAACCGTAATTTTACCAAGGCCAAGTTTACGTGCTATCATGATGCACCAACTGATGACCAGATGTCGAGAAGACTCGCATGACTCACACTTCAGACGGAAACAGGAAAACGGCCCCGATCGCTTCGAGCGTTAGTCAGGGCAGGGCTACTGTCGGTGCTGGTCGATGATTGAGTCTTTCGCTCGTTGTTGAACGCTGAACATTGAATATTGAACGTTCAGCCCCCTCGGCCACAATCACTGTTACATTCACATTCCTCCCCCCACCAACATCTATCCCACAGCAGCCGCCATTCACGCATCCGATTAGGCATCCAATTCACCGCTGATTGCACGAACCGACCCGGTGATCAGACACTGGCAGAAGTGATGATGAAAATTGCTCGATTCAACTGCAAGAAACCGTTGGGAGTATGAGTGATATGACTTGATGACGCTGGTCGGTACCACAGCTTCACGCCCTTATAACAGGGGAAAATCTTCCTCGAACAGTTGTTTGATTAAATCTCTTGATGAGGAATTGGTGTTGTATGAACTGGTGGATATGGATACTGGGGGGGCGATGGCGACCCAACGATGAAGTGACTGAACAAATTTGTAAACAGCTATCACACATACCCCGGCGGCGGGTCGTGCAACAACTGGGAATATGATCGGATCGCCATATTCATGGATATGGTAATCCATACGCGGCTCAGTTCTGGCTTACCACGGCGCGTCCGTGTTTCTTCAGACACTAGATGACGGAGATATGATCAACGATCCTTAGCTATACTAGTAGTTGCACGATAAGAGAGACAACCGTCGCTTGGCGTAGAAGTAACGTACTACATACTATTTGCGATTTTCAAAGACCGAGTAGCCAATCATTACTGATCACGGTCGCATCTGGGAATGCCATCGGATCGCCATGTTCTGAATCAAACGTTCATGGCTAAGGTGACGCCATTACAGCATGGCTTTGTGGCTTTCCACGCCGGGTCCGCCTGTGGCTCTTCGAAGGAGCTTCGATTTCTTCCGCTGGGCCGCATTCATTCCGATCGGCCACCCGCAGCGTCCGTCGTAGCGTCAGAAGCTTTCTTATCACTAGCAGGCCAGCACGAGGCATGTTAGCGAAAACACCTCGCTGGCTCGAGGGGCTTCCAAAGCCAAGAGCGAGCCCTGGCCAAGGCAGGCTGATCCGCGAGGTGACCTAGCACTAAGCAGAGCAAATCATCAGATACAGATCCGAGTCCCTAATGGATGTGTGGTCAGTTTGCAAGGTGATAATTTTAAGTAGACCCCTGAGGCCTGAACAGTGAAAATCACTCCCATGCAGGACCTGCGAGGGTCCGAGGGAAAGAAACCAGGACAGGTCGTGACCGCGTGACCTCTCGACCCCTGGTCACCGTGCTTCCAGGCCAGAACATACTTTTCAAGTCGTTCCCGCGCTGTCAGCCCACCTGCAGCCTTATTGAGTCGAAATCTCGTTTCCAGCCTCTGGTCATCATGTTAAGTGTCAATGCACACCTGAGGTTGTAACAATTAACTTCGACACCTCCCCCCTCCCTTTTCTGCTCATCTACGCAGTTCCCTGGCCCAAGGGGTGGTTTCAATGAATTACCATAATGAATTACAGTGTTTGTGAACATTTCTAACCGCTCGAATTATAACATTAGGATGTATATAGGTAGATATATGGAAACACTGAGATGCGGTCGCATTTTTGATTGGTTGGGTGGATGCTCTTTGTAAATTTGTTCCCCATATAGTGTGTCACAGGTGTTAGATTATCATTATAATTCATTATCATTTCGTCCCGTCCAGTTCACACGTTGTATGTCGTGACTACATCGCACTGTATCCATTCCAGGACTCGTTTTCTCTTTCTCCTCAGCGTTCTATCACTCCGTGACGACCGCCGAGTGTACTTCGGGCTAGCTCTCACAACAGGCTGTTGCCTCAACGAATGGCTCCAAGTCATTGGAACTGCAAAAATGTACAGCCTGAGCGAGGGCATAACATGTGCATTTTGGGGAACTGCTGCACGTCTCTGTACTCAAGTATGTGGCATCTTTAAGTTAATCAATCGATCATATATTCGAGTATATCAACACGTGAGTTCCATATGTAGCCCACCGATGATCGCTGATGATGATCCTTGTGAACGTTTGAACCCTCGTTTCTGTCACCGTGACAATACTACCCACTGCCACACTCCCTTCCACCTAATCGATGCTACCTGCCTGCACGGTAGCTCCCGCGAAGCTTTCGTTGGTTGTTCGCCTTGGTTCCGGAGATTGTGCGCACGCCGCACGCAATTGGAGGTATTTTTTTCAAGTCACCTGCGCTTTCGGAGGCTTGACCAGCAGAATTTGTTCATTCGAAACAGTTGAGCTGACAAGCAGTGACATCTCTATCAAAATGACGCCCCTTTACTAATCTCTAAGTTTGTATGTCAGGTATGACAGCATGCTCATCCTTACAGCCCTCTCTGTATCCAAGACAACCTGGTAGGATGGCGTTCGACGTCATGCGCTTCCAGAGGCTTGGATGCTTATTCCAAGTTCCCATGCGACGAGGCAAATGTGCCTTGGAAAGCTCCATTCCGCTTGGAAAATTGAAGTTTCGGCTCAGTTCGCGGCAATGTAATGCTATCGTTACTGTCTCCACAAGGCATGCGATGTCCTCTGCTATGATTTTCGGAGGTCTCCATTGTATCAGGGTATTCACAGTTCCTATAGGGCCTATAAATCTCAGAAGCATGGACGCACTGCAATAGTTCCAGACTTGCCCATCCATTTCTTCTGATTCGTACATATCATATCATTCGTTTTCCTCCGATCACGCTGGTTCTTGATCAAAAATCTTCGAAATCCCCGTCCCTCGAATCGTCCAAGCAATGCCCACGCATTCACTCAAAGTCGGGGTATGGGCCTCTATCGCCCTAGCTGGTCTCGCCAATGCGCACATGGCTCCATTTCACAAGGCGATGTACTGTATCAATGTGATTTAGCATCCTTCATACTGTAATTCCCCAGCTTACACTTCATTTGTACCTGTGCTTTGGCAGGGGACGGATCCTACACTCAATCCCAACAACAACAATGCACCAGTACAACCGCTTTGGAACTTGACGCTGACCGACTTCTGGTTCCACCACAGAAATGGGGTAATTTCTAATCACTTCAAAGTGCACTCTTATGTTCATCACGACTTGGTAGTGCGACGAGTTTCCACCCGATGAAGGGGTATTTTTAGAACTGTGCGGTCTTTTTTGCGTGCATCACTTGAACGCAAATCCTTACGAGCTTACCTTTTCGTTTTTTGGCCGCCGTTTTTTGACTCTCAAGTCAAGCTGGGGGATCCTTCACGATGGAGATGGCAGGGAATCGTGCCTTCACCTCACTTAACCCTAATGCCGCTCTAACCGAGTGGGGAGACGGAAAGACTCATCCAGACCCTTATAGTATAACCAATTTAGGCGGACTTGAACCAACTGACAGTGGCTGCCTCCCTTCGCCAAACCGTGAGTTCACCTTCACGTTCGCCTGGGCTGTCGCGGATATCTGAAGGGGCCTGCTCGATTAGTCCATGCCCAGAATGAATCCATGGCTGCGGGTACTGCCTTTGCTATCGCGTACGAGGTTTGTTCTCCTTTTCTTATGCCCTTATTTGTTGATGATGGTTATGCGTGTTTTACAGTCAGATATCAGCCAGGTGACACGTGACAATCTCATTGTCTTCACTGTGCGACACAAGTGAGCTCTTCTTCGCC
>JBBPQL010001031.1:0-13510 GCA_038092515.1 Boletus subparvulus | reverse complement strand
TGGATTTATAGTAACTATCAGCAAGACAATTGGTTGGAACTTCTGCCCCTCACTGAGTTCTTGTACAACAACACTCTGAGTGCTACCACCAGAGTGTCACCATTCTTTGCCAATAAAGGTTACCACCTGAACATCACAGTCGATCCAGAACGAGATCTTTCCTCCGCTCGAGCACGAGAGTACTCTGTTGACCTTGACTCCCTCCACCAATTCCTCTGTGAGGTGATGGCCCATGCCCAAGAATGCTATCAGGGACCCGCTGATGCTAAACGAGCTCCAGCACCAGACTTCAAAGTCGGTGATCAGATCTTTGTCAAAGCTAAGTACTTCCGGTCCACTAGGCCCTCTAAGAAACTCTCTGAGAAGAACTTAGGGCCATATGCCATTATTGCTCAAGCAGAAACTCACTCCTTTACCCTCCGACTTCCGGAACCCATGAAATCGGTTCACCCTGTTTTCCACGTCTCCCAGTTAGAACCCTCCATGTCCAGCATCATTCCAAACAGGGTACAATCTCCACCTCCGGTCAAAGTAGATGGAGAACTGGAGTATGAGATCTCCAAGATCCTTGACTCAAAGGTAGATCACCGACGAAGGAATTGTAAACTCCTTTATCTTGTGCCCTGGTCCAGATATGAAGGTACCAATGATGAGACATCTTGGCTCCTAGCCACGGAGCTTGGACATGCCTCCGAACTCATCCATGACTTTCATCTCCGATATCTGGGCAAGTTCAGACCTCACTCCACATTTTGACAGCATTCAAAAGAAAGTCAATTGTTGCCATCATCTACTTATACCATGGAGTCTGTCTCTTCCTCTGACTCCTCTGACTCCTCCGAAGGTTCCTCCAACACCGCACCTCCTTTGCCTTCTCAGCCCCCTTTGCCTTCTCTGCCTCCCTCGTGGCCTTCACCCTTTTCTTGTCCTTTTTTCTCTCCACCCATCTCTTCCTCATCACCTCCTTCTCCTTGTCCATTGACCACGCCTTCAGCGCTACCAACTCATCTCTGACCTCATCCACCCCCAAGTCCAAGTCCACTCCGGGCCCCCAGATCTCCTCCACCCTCAACTCAATGAGCGCGGCAAGATGGATGTTCAGCTGGTCCAGCTGCCACAGAATCTCCCTCCCCAACTCACCAATGCCTTCCCTGATGGCCTCCGCTGCCTCCATGGTCAGAGCCACCTCTGACTCCATCCTTGCCTTCTTCAGCTGCTTCTTCCCCTGTGGAGATTCATCCGCCGCTCTCTTTTTTCGGCACATCTTCTTCTCTGTCCCCGTTTGTTTGGGGCGCTCGCACTTCACCTTCGATTCCTGGCAGGCCACGCAGGAGGTGGCCTTGCTCCCTTCTTCAGTCACACACTCTATGTACACCTGCACACACTGAACACACACTGGGTCCTTTCCTTTTCCCTTTGATGTCACTCCAGAGCCTTGCTCCACTCGGACTCTCTCAGCCTTGCTTGTGTTAGCTTGCAGTAGCATGAGGCAAGATGTTACTTACCCACTTCTTGGCCTCCTCCTCCACCACCTTGTGTTGCTCCTCTGCCTTCCTTTTTGCTTCCTCCACCGCCTTTCTCACTGCCTCTGCCTTTGCCTTCCTCCGATCCTCCTCTTCTCTCCTTGCCTTCGTGCACCGCTTCTGCTCGACATGTTTCATGTCATTGAGCTCATCAGAGTCATTGTCGTCCTCCTTGAGGTGCACGTCAGACCAGTTCTTGATGTTGTTGATGTCAGACATGGTGGTGGTAAGAGTATAGGTTGGTTGAGCCGGACCTTTCAGTTTTTATACCAGTTTGGTTCATTCCGGGTTTTTTGACTCTGATTTTCCATTCTGCTTTGTTTCCTCATTATGGCCTTCAGGAGTTCAGGCCTAAGGGGGGGATACTGTCATATCCATAGATTTCTCCAAGTCCAAGTCCGGTCCTCCAGGTTTACTCTGGTCCATTGTCGCAACTCTGGGCCTTTGGACTTGGGCTATGTATCTACTTCTGTCTCTCTCCATCTGTTTCTGTAACCCTAAACTAAACCTATCTGTTCCTCTCGCTACTTAGTATTATCTATGCCAGTGTCTCCACAGTTCGGAATAGTCTTACCTCTGGAGCACTGCTCCACTTTCGGACTTCTTAGTACTCTTCGATAGTATATAAACTGTACACTACGAACTTATACTCTTTAGTCTAATATCATCTAAGATACTCCTCCACTCTATCTGAACGTCTTGACGACTTCATCTTCTGTCCACTCACAGATTAGCCTTTGTGCTAGGTCTTGCATTCTCCAGACAACCTCCACTCCTCTGCTATGTAAATCTGGGACTAGACTATCGACAAGGGCACACCACATACAGTGAAGCCAATGTCCTTCCATTAAATGACTCCAGACCCTGGAGTTCCTCGGAGTTGACCCAGTCTTAACAGTGTTAGCCTTGTTCTGCTGGCATGTGGCACATCCTTCAATGTATTGGTGGACATAAGCAGCCAGGCCAGGCCACCAGAATTCAGCTGCAACAAGTTGTTGGGTTTTGAGGAAGCCAGGGTGTCCAGTGGTGTCATGGTCATGACAGCATTCGAGGATGGAGTGGTGGAGGGAATCATCGGTGGGGACATAGACGCAACCTTTGTAGGTCAGAATACTGGCTTCAACCTGCCAGTCAGTGAGGCACAAGTGGAATGGGAGGGGAATGTCTTCATGCATGAATTGGAGTGCCTGGAGGACAAGAGGATCACCAGTGGAGGCCAACAGAAATGATGAGAGAGGGTGGTGTCAACAAGGTTGATAAAGAGGGAAGGTGGAAGCAAGGTGACTCCAGTGTTGTCATCATTGTCGGAGGGGAGAAGATCGGGTTGTTGGGAAAGAGTGTCAGGTCCAGCAAGTAGCTTGCTGGGGACATGGATCATTTTGAGATAAAAATCAGCAAGATCAATGAGCCATCATGCCTGATGACAGTTGAGTGCTTGGGGTTGTCAGAAATAAGCTAGGTTTTTGTGATTGGTGAAAACCTGCACTGAGAAGGGAGAGCCATGGAGGTAGTGTCGCCAAGATTTCAGGGCACAGATAACAGTGAGGAGTTCTCAGTCATAGATGTCATAGTTTCATTCTGCAGGGGAGAACAACTGAAAAAGGTAGGAGCATGGGTGCCATTCTCTGTTGGAGTCAGTTTGGAGGAGGATGGTGCCAGACTGTCATATCCATGATTTTACCTAGTCAACTCCGGTCCTCTGGGACACCTCCGCACCTCCGAACTCCGAACTTGGTAAATCTCCATTAGTATCCAGTGTACTATCTCCTTTAGTCCCTCTATATTTGTTCCTCTAATCCTGTACTACATCCGTTCCTCTCACCTCGTAGATTACTCCGACCCAGTGTTTCTGCAGCTCGGTGCCTTCATACCTCCGGAGCACTGCTCCGCTTCAGGACTCCATAGTATACTCCAGTAGTATATAATCTGTACTTACTATCCTCATGTACTTCAGTCTGAATATCGACTTAGACAAACTCTTTCTGTCTGACTCTGTCTGTCCCCTCATCCGATAGGCTTCAGACTTCAGCATTACCCTTGTCGTTGTCGTTGTCTATCTTGAGCTTGTCGACATCACCAACGTCTCTGAGTTGCTCCAATCTGCTCCGCTTCTCTGGGACCCAATTAACAGCAAGGGCATAGTGCATAAGCTAAGGTCAAGTCCCAACCAACTCCGACCAACTCCAGAGTTTCCGGAGTTCCCACGAGGAGTTTGCACGGTCTTAACAGACCCTCATGGAGGGGGACTTGACTGAAGAGGAGAAAAACAATGATATTGATGGCTTTGTTGATGAGGTCGAGCTCTTGAGCAACCACAAATGCCAGGAATTGCTGAAAAGCATTAGACCAATCAAGTTAGCACTGGTGAAGGTAAGATAAAGAAATAATTTACACATCTTTTCTAGTATTGATTTTTGTAACAGATCTGAAAGCTTGCTTACAAGCTTATTCATTCCACCACTAGGCTATTGCCAGCCTGGCAGAATATTCTTCAAGTAATGGAATTGAAAGTCATGAACATGCCATATGATGTGTCAATTCGATGGAATTCAACATTGGATATGTTGGCATATGCACTCAAGCATTGTAAAGCAGTTGATAGTATCTGTTACGATTGTCCTTTTTCTTTTACTTAACGCTCGTCTCTGACTCGCTCCCCCTTTTATCTCCACTTCATACCGTTCCTTCAGAATGCCTTCCACCTAAATTCAGCTTCTCTTCTACATGCTGTGCATGGTCCCATTGTCCTGTTTCTACTTACCCTTTATGGATGTCTTTCTTCTTACATGTGTTGCCTCAATGCAGCCTCACCCCATCTATCGCACAGCTTAGCTTTCCCTTTATATCTGTCTTGGCCTTAGTGCTACAAACACTGCTTGGTCTGTGCGCCATGTATCCACCTATTTAAACAACAATACTTCATGTATTCTCGCTAACTTTAATCTACTTGATCTTCCCTTGCCACTTGGATTTCTCTAAGTCTTCATGCTACTTTCGAGTGCACACTTCTTTGTACCTTCGTCCTTGAACTCCCTAAGCAACTGATTGTTGCCAGGAGTTGTTGTGGAAGCCCCCGACACCCCCTTGCACTTGAAGACACCCTTCAAGTACCCTTAGTCCTAGTCTTTTCAAGTTTATGTTTGCCTCTACCCAAGTCAAGTGTAACAGTATCACCCAGGATCATGTGCTGGGGCTCAGAAAATTTGAGCTGAATGACAAGAAATGGGAATTGTTGGAACAGCCACACGATGCCCTAAATGTACATTCTGTTATGCTTAACTCGGGTAGAGGTAAGCGTAGACTTGAAAAGACGAGAGACGAAGTGTCTAGAAGGTCTTCTTCCAGAACGAGGGATGCCGGGGGCTTCTGCAGCAACTCCTGGCAACAATCAGTTGCTTAGGGAGTTCAAGGGCGAAGGTACAAGGAGAGCGTGCACTCAAAAGTAGCATGAAGACTTTAGAGAGAATCCAAGTGTCAAGGAAGAATCAAGTAGATTAAAGTTAAGGGGAATATACATGATGTGTTGTCAGTTTATATAGGTGGAGACGTGGCGCACAGACCAAGCAGTGTTCATAGTGGAAAGCTAAGATGGATATAAAAAGAAGGCTGGGCTGTGTGATAGAAGGGACAAGGCTATATGAGGCTACGCATGAATGGGAGAAGACGTCCGTAAGAGGAAAGTGGGAATGGGATAATGGAACCATGCATAGCATATAAGAAAGAAGCTATGTTTAGGTGGATGGTGTCCTGAGGGGCGGTGTGAAAGAAGAAAAGGTAAGGAATAAGTCAAGAGATGAATGACATGTGAGAAAACAAAACAAAAGAATCATAACATGTTCTACTATATCAATAAAGGCTTTTGTAGCTGCATGGTAAATGTTGGTATATAAAGATCCTCAAGGATGCAACACTCTACTTCTCGCGTAGCTCACCAAACCTTGCAGCTGTCATTCCTGCCATGGATCTTATGGATGAGAAGCTTACAATGTACTCACTCAGCCATAAGTACAGCCCTGCAATTCGTGCTGCCATTGGTCATGCAAAGCAAACACTCAACCAGTACTACCAGCTTACAGACAACTCTAAAGTGTACAGAATTGCCATGAGTAAGTGTTATATTAAGAGGCATAAAGGTACTAAAAGCTGCTTGTAGTTTTACATCCTCGACACAAACTTAGCTACTTCAAGAATGCAAACTGGGAGGAGAGCTGGATTGATACTGCCAAGAAACTTGTGAAGGACACATTTGAGCATTCATACATGGTAATAGAGACCAATGACCATGGTGACTTAGGTGAGGTTATTGCAAAGCTGAAAAATGTGAGTAACTGGCTGTTTACCATAGTATGTACATCAACTAATACTTGCATTATATGCAGGACGATATCTTCGACACTATGGCTGTCCTGGCCCCACCCAAACCCTCTGATCTAGGTGATGAGCTTGAGTGCTACCTCTGCACTGATGTAGAGCATGTTGTTGATCCTCTGGCATGGTGGAATGAATGGCACACTGTATACCCAAGCCTATCATGAATGTCATTGGACTATTTGACCATTCCTGGTAAGTATTGAACCCTTTATTTCAGCTTGAAGTGTGGTGGCCAGTTCACTGATAATTCTTTTAGCTACATCTATTGATGTGGAATGCCTTTTCAGCTGTGGCTGTCTCACTGTCACACACACATGCTCTCATCTTTCAACTCAGACTACTCATGTGATTCTATGTTTGGGGGCTTGGTCATCAAGACAGAGGATGTAATGGCAGTGGCTACCCTTGGAGATGTGGAGGGCAATGAGGAAGCAATGGAGGATGGTTGGGACAGGATTGTGCTATACATAGTACTAATGCTACATTTTCATAGTCACATACATATGTACATATGAGAATACCTGTTAGGCAATATGATATACTCATGGAGCAGTGCACCAGAGTATTCATAAACTGTTTGTAGTATGTTCATACAGTTCAAAGATGTTCAGAGATGTTCATACACTATTCATATGCTGTTTATAATGTGTTTATAATGTGTTTATAATGTGTTTATAATGTGTTTATAATGTGTTCACAATGTGTTCGTAATGTGTTCATACACTGTTCATACACTGTTCATAATATGTTCATACAATTCATAGATGTTTGTACACTATTTGTACACTGTTTGTGTGCTATTCATACACTGTTTGTAGTATAATTGTACACATCATAAATGTTTATAGTATATTTATATACTGCTCACAGATGTTCATAGATTACCTTATATGGTAAGTCGTGTTCATGGTGTGTTCATAGTGTGTTCGTAGTGTGTTTGTACGCTGTTCGTAGATTACCTTATATGGTAAGTCACACCTCAGGTAATGTCGGAGCAATGCATCATCCAAGTTATTGTTCATTATACACTGCTCACAGATGTTCATAGATTACCTTATATAATAAGTCATGTTCACGGTGTGTTCGTAGTGTGTTCGTAGTGTCTTCATACGCTATTTGTAGATTACCTTATATGGTAAGTCACACCTCAGATAATGTTGGAGCAGTGCATCATCCAAGTTATTGTTTATACACTGTTTGTGACTTACCAAATTGCCTACCCATGGGTCATACCTTGGGTCTACTTTGCTCTATCCACAGGTGATACCCATACCCAGAGCATGGGTATCGATAGACCTGGGTATGGGTGCAGGTACAACCACTGGTACCCAGGGGTATATCCATGCAGTTGCCTACCAATCAGATCAACCCAAAGCCTTGCAAGCTCTACATGCAATTTGGGTGGAGGTGTACTCACAATGAAGAGCTCTTTGTCGCATCACTGGCATGTGGGATGATCCTTGCATGAGAAACCTTTTTTGGTGCCAAGGGAGTGGCAAGTGTCATCATACATTCCCCCTGTTATATCGCTATTACAGAGCCACTACATCTAAGCTTTGGGTAGGAAATGATCAAATGTGTTTACCACATCAGAGGAAGTTTCAAAACTAACCATATTTTTTTTGATAACAACTTCACCCTTTCAAAGATGATGCGTGACAATCTGTTCTTTCATGATGTTGGGCTACTAGTATCAGTGGATGTCTTCCACTTCAAATGCAAGCATTCCATGACTGATGAGTGGTGTCAACTGAATTGCAATCCAGAGGCATTTCCTGAGTGTTTTGTCATCACAGGACTGTGGTTGAGTGTGTAGAGTATGGCATCACGTTGCTCAGCCTTGGTGAGTCACTGATCCTTTAATGCATGGCATGGGCAGTGGTCATTTTTGCATGTATGACAGGGTGGGAAGAGTGCCTGGGGAACTAGGAAATGACTCAGTGGATGGCTGTGTGCATGATGATTCATGACATACCAATGTCATGAGTTGGTCCATACTGCTCGAACAGTGTGTGTTTCCTCATAGATTGTCCACACCAAGCATCATACTTCAGAAGAGGCCAGAGGGTTGAGACTTGCTCATCAGACAAGTCACAGGTGTCAGCAAGAAAGACTTGGATGCTGCCAGATAGGTATTCTGGGGGTTCTTCCTTGGACTGGGCTGTGGGCTGAACAAGCAGGATATCTTGCTTGAGGGAACAAGCCAGATTAATAAAAGTGGTGAGCTGCTGAATGGTGACTTGCGACATGCCAGGTTGGCTGGATACTAGTACATCCTGGATGGTAGCGAGTGTAGCCATGACTACTTGTACTAATGTGTGAGCTACTCCACTTGTCTAGTATCTACCCCCTTTGCATCACATGTGACGCACGTGACGCAGATGGCACACACAGGACCGAAATCTGATTTTCCAACTCAGAACACCCCCCTTCGGGCAACCCTGGATCCTCTCTGGCTTCACAACCCATGGATCCAAGTGTGGAAACAAGCCAGGGTGACCGTCATTCATATATGTCAACCCCGTGCATGAAGCCAGTAATGCTTGTTTGTGTAAAGCAAATGCTAACGCATGAACCTTCATTGACTTTCTACTTTGAGTTGAATGATCACCCGAAGTGTACGATACACTCTCTGTGACAAGGTTTTCTGTGGCATCTTTCCAAAATGTATCGTTCAATTCAGTTGTGTCAGGTAAGTAAGTGCATAATTTCAACCGATTTCAGTATACCCCCATCATTGATGGCATCTTCTCCAAAGGGGAGATAATTGCAACTCGTGGTCTTGATACCATTCATTATGGTTCATCAGAAAAGTGATGGGCGATTCCACCCACAATTTTGAAGCCAAAACTGGTTTAAACTTGCTAATAGTATCTTTCGTAGGCATCATGACCCCCCCAGTAAAAACAACACACATGGCATCCCACATCTCATTGATGGTGGGAGGGGGTACTGTTGCAATGCCTCTTCCGATAAGCAGCCTCCTCAGAACCCCTTGGTGCTGCTGTAATGATGAGTCACGGTAGATGCACAAGTCAACGACACCATGAAATCAGCATCAAATTGAAGGGAGATGCCTCTTTGAATGCTTGTTAGACTTTGACCAGCAGTCTCTTGCGTCCATCCATAGTGCTGAAAATTGGTGAGCAAATTCCTAGGCTGGACTGGTCATTTGGAACACAAACTACAGCGACATGCTGGACAAATGCACAAAGGAGCAAGTGATCTTGTACACACATTCCTTTCTAATACAGAATAGCTTGTCAATAAACCGCAAGATTGTAAGTGTTAGGCAAGTGCACTCCAGCAAGCAAGGATTTTGGAGTAGGATCCATGTCCAATGCAGATTCCAGAAAATGCTGTGTGCACACCGCACACGGCGAACGCGATTGTTTCTCAGACGATATCTTATCCTGCCATTTACAGATTATTTGAATCTTGTCCTTGAACGAGAACATCCATGGAAACACATCATCTATGCCACGACAGACTGCGAGACCAATAAGCTCAAGGTTACAATAAAACCCGAGAGCTTACTCTGAAATGCCATCCTCCGTGACAACGTCTTGACTTTAATTTGGGTGAGGTAGAACAGATGGGCAAGTATGACAGCATAAAAGAAGCAAGCAAAACACGATAGGAGGTACATGCGGCGTTTGGAAGGCTGACACATGTTGAAGTGGCTGCGGTATGGACCAATAGTGGGCCGGCGCGATCGAACGAGAAGAATATTTCCGACAGTCCTGTCCCCTTATAGGGTCCAGGAATTTTCCGACTCCGAACGCCCTCCAGGCAGGCGACCTTGAAGCCGCCTTTGTCGAATTCCCAAAATCATTCTCGAGAAACTCCTTTCTCGCAAGGAGTATTTCAGGCTCCTGGCCGCACCGCGGTCTCGTGAGTTCGCAGTACACCCCTTCTTCCTTTTTTTTCCGTCTCGCGATCCAATGGATGGACGCCGTTCTCGGGCAGAACCCTGAGGAAATCAGAGACAGTGGGCACAGTGTGGCACACTCCGGAAGGCATCTACTGAGCGCCGGAGGGAACGGGATTCGGCAATGCGATGGTCGCGGGTATGTGAGTCATCGGAGCGCGACTTCTCCGTCTACGCCATCGCTTTATCGAGGGATCACAAATGGTCAGGGGGCCAGTGTTTGGGATGCAAAGACAGGTGGGTAGGGCTACCGTGCTTACGATTCCATCCCCCTCGACTGAACCAACTTTTCTACCAGGACTGGATCACATGAGACCACATACTTACGCTCGGTTGATGTCTGGGACGTCACTACTGGAGAATGGCTGGTTGGGCTGCTCGAAGGTGATGGTGTCGTCATTGGGGTCAAATTCTCTCCTAATGGCAATCATATCGCCACTGTCACTGCATCCGAATTCTTAATAGCAGAAATGGCAACCGGTTCATTGTCATCGACAATCCGATGCTAATTGGTGTGTAATAACTCCCCTTGTTTGGTCCGACGGTCAGCTCTTCGCCACATCCGAGGGTGGTAAAATCAAATCTTTCGATATATCCACTGGTGCAAATTCACAATCTTGATCCCAGAATGTGAGTGGTTATCGCTTTCAGTCGTCGACAGCGCTCCGAACATCCCTCTTGTTGTTTTCAGACCGAAACGTGGTACCCACGTCTTCGTTAAGTGACACGAGTTTTCTGGATGTTGACATATGGAACCAAAGGTATCACTTGACTCGGAAAGACCTCAAGACCAGCCTGACAGTCAACATGAAGAGCAGTCACCGAACCAAGACAACAAACAAGACTCTTTCAAGGCGAGTTAGCAGGGATCATCCTGTCGCTGGAAGAGTGAGCTGGTTTATGCAAAGGTAGTTGACCAGCAGCCCGCTGGAACACACTACAATCCTTGGAGCCGGAGACTGGCAGCCAAGATGACGACGATGCTCTGCTCGAGGCAAGAATTATCATGATTGCTGCCTGAAGATGCTTCGCTGATAGTGGTCACAGATCGAGTTGCCACATCTGTTAGCGAAAAAGAGGAAAACCATGGGTCGAACCCTCCCAAATGCGGTAACCATCATGCAATTCCATTCATTTGGTGCTGTGTCAGCCTGCAAAAACTGTCGTCAAAAACATCGCGTTTTCAGGCTGCTCGACAGATGTACGATAAGGTATGTAGTGATAAGGCCTGTTTTACCTCGTGTTAACAATATGTTGGAGCCTCCCTCACCAAAATCACATAAAAACCCTCTGGAGTCTGGTGCACCACCACCGGCTCATCCTCCGCTAAACCGCATTCCTCTCCAGGGCCACCCGTTATCCCGTCTGTCGAGATACCTGACCCAAAGTCAACTCCTAACAACCCTGCGTATTCTGAGGGGAGTCGTCGAACCATCGGAGAGTGGTTCAGAACAGTGATGACGAAATGCAGTCACAATCCGACACCCTGTCAAATGCCCTCCGATGCGCCTCCTCAGTCCGGTATCCCATCACAAACGAAAGCAACACCCCAAAACAAGCAGCCTTCAACGATGTCCCCCGGTAAGCGGCAAAAAGGAAGTGTGCCCTTTTCCGTTGACACAGGGGGATATCTGACCACTCGGCCCAGCGGACGCGGTTGGAAAGTCCATCCTTAGACCACAGGCTAGTTCATCCGTCTTGTCCGTTTATGAACACCCTTACTTATTGTGCTTCACAGAAGAAAGCAGCCGCCAAACCGGCTGCATCGAGCCAACAGCCCAAGACCACTCCGCACTCAGAAGCTGCTCCCGCAGATCTCCCAGAAGAAAGGAAACCTGAGCCTGGTAGCTGGGGCTCACAATAAGGACCTGGGGGACTATCGTCGTACAACGTTAATCTTCCACTATCCTTTTCAATGTTGATACCCTAGTGGATTTGTTCTGGCCATGCAGACAATAGTGGTGGAATGCATTTAAAGATCTATGTCAAGTTGCGGACAACACTGCCGATGTCTACTATAAGCACTTCTATCATCCGCTACTGGTCGTTTTGTCGAAAGATCCTATATCTTCCCTGTCTCACCGTAAAGTAAGAAATATACCTATCGGTGTCTATGCATACACGTATCAGTTTCCTGAACCGTGCCCGATTTCGTGCTGCGACGGGTTCTTTTCCGTAGAGGTATCCATATCATCCACATCGTCGTTCCTAGAGAACAGCCGCATCGCCCTCACGCCCATAACCACAAACAACACGATAATGAAACATTCGACGCTGACGGTCGCGACAGTGGCACGTCCCTTCCGACCGAAAATCTGCACCGAGAGCCGCCGAGAAACGTCATGTAAGTAAAGCGTGAATGCACAGGACGATGGGTTGAGATGACGTACGACCATATGAGGGAGGCAATCGGAAAGGAGTGCGTGATCGCAAGCCAGGCTACTCCCGATTTCGTTCGACTGAGCGTCCATATGGCTTCCACCTTTCATCGTGAACATTCCAGGCAATTGTGGTCTTTGCCGTGGAGATATACCGCATTGCGAGCGGCCATCAGGCTCGGGTTACTGTACGCAATCAACAAGCCAACGAAGAACATGATAGACGCGATCGTCGAAACCACTGAACAATAGGTGATGATTTCGATCGAACTTGCGGCCGAGCCTAGGGTGTTAACAGTGGGAACAGCGAGGAAGCTAAAGTTCACTGCGAGCATCACTGTGGACTGCGAACCATAAGATATCCGGCACGCAA
This sequence comes from Boletus subparvulus, assembly GCA_038092515.1. Taxonomy (NCBI): domain Eukaryota; kingdom Fungi; phylum Basidiomycota; class Agaricomycetes; order Boletales; family Boletaceae; genus Boletus; species Boletus subparvulus. The sequence goes on along the minus strand of JBBPQL010001031.1, from coordinate 934 downwards.
AGCGAACGAAACTCACAAAGATGCTAACTCGTCCTTGAACCTATTGACGAAATCGCTGGATGGTAATTCCGTCAACCCATGGCATGTTCGTTGGGTGATGCGCGATACGAACCTTCCATGTCGATCGTCCGCTTGGGGCCTCGTCCTCCTCTTCCTCGACTGCCTCCCAATCGGCCATCCTCCTCATGTTCGCGTTTGCAACATCCATCGTCGACGCCGACGGTCCCGATAAAGACGCATGGTGTTATAATACCACGACAAGAGCACGGGGAATATAATGCAGCCTCGAACACAAGCAGGCCAGTCGAATCTTCTACGTGAATCAATGAAGAACGTGCGAGTGTCGCTTCCTTGTTGTAGTGTTTGTGCGGGAGGGGGACCGGTTGAGAGGTAGATCCATGAAAGAAGTGGTGCCTGTTCAGGGCACCACTGACGAGGGCGAGAAAGGCAGCGGGAGAGAGCTGGACAAAGCGAGGTAGCCCGGCAAACTAGTTGTACAAACGGGCTCTCGACGGGACTTTGCACGAGTGCCCGTTCGATATGTATGCCGACGGATGGTTTACAACACGTGGTCCATCACTGAGTTGGAGATACACTTTGTAAGAGAGCGGCGTCGGGCTTGGACGGTACGCAGCATCCGAGTAGACTAGTAATGATATGATGATATGGAGGAGGAACTCATGAGCTCTGTCGGTCATCCAAGCAATGGGGTAAGAAACCTCGAGGGCGGAACGTGAGACGCCATGCATCAAGAACGAGGATATCAAACCTACCGCGCAGAGTGGCTCGAAGGTCGCTGAGAAAAGAGTCAAGGGGCGGGGATGTGGACGAGTGAGGCGGGTGAAAGATCGTACCTTGCATTCGTCCAGACTTCTGATCCACGCAAGTATCATTGCCAGCGCCTCCCACTTGACGTTCGTCAGACTCGGACTCA
>JBBPQL010001030.1:0-13521 GCA_038092515.1 Boletus subparvulus | reverse complement strand
TTTGAGGGGGAGTGTTGTTAATCCATTTCGTATGGGTTAGAATATTATTAGCTTACATAAGCAGGCCTTATTTCGGCCTCGAAGTACTGTAGTTTTTCTTTAGTGACTACACTATAGTTTTCTACACCTTATAGGAAGGGCCAGCTAGGTGAATAGTGTCTCACTGAGTTTCATGACACGGGCAAAGCTGACGTGGGCAACACATTCTCAGTCACCCGGGTGACTGTATTTCCAGCATGGTGCAGGTGCGAAAGGGATTTGCATAGGAAGAACCTGCTGAATCTAAGTTGGAACCACGTTTTAAGCCCCATAGAACACCGAGGGTGCCAGTGGACGACGAGATTACCATGCCATACAGCTGTTTTCCTGGCTTATTAGCTTTCAATAGAGCCTCTTCCGAGTCTATCAGAGTGGAAGGCCTCTCAGACACAAGCAGCACCATCATATCCACCCCACCTCTGAGGGTGGCATCAGGGCAAAGAATCGTAGGAGTTGTCTTTCGCTTCTTTGGATCAAAAATCTGAAGATCTCACTGAGGTTCAGGATGAGGACCCGAGTATCTCCAACGAAACGCAGGTACAAAAAGGACTTGCATAGGAAGAATCCCCTGAAACTGAGTTGGAACCGGGTTCTCAGGCCCATAGAACACCGACACTGTCGGTGGACAACGAGAACTCTAAGGTCATGCTGAATTTTCTAACGTGGAGCAGTATTTCTATTTCTAACGTGAAGCAGGTATGAAAAAGATGCATAGGATACCCACCTCACGGCCCTCATGGCTCTCTCCCACTCGTCTCTACTCACTAACAGTATAGAAATCACACATCACATATGCTGGATAACATGATCACAGCCATGGGCGCTGGTTTCTTGTATGATGGCATCGTGTCGATCCCAGAAACGGGTTTAGAGGATGTCGAACACCGATCTGGCCTGGCCGGTTCATTCCATGACAGCGTGGTTAGTCCTCTATCTCGCTTACTTGCCACCGGCTCACGGGACTTGGGTTACAGGTTCGAGTTTGGATGACAGGGGCAGCTATTTCACGGGGGACAGCTAGGTAAATAATGACTCACTGAGGTTCGTGATCCGGGCGGAGTTGATGTGGGCAATGCATAGGGTCTTCAAACAAACCGAGGTTCATGATGAGAAATCAAGTACTTCCAACGTGGCGCAGGTACGAAAAGGATCTGTATTGGAAGAGCCTGCTGAAGCTGATTTGGAACCAGGGTTCCAGCCCCGTAGAATACCGAGGCTGCCAATGGACGACGAGATTGCCATGGAACACAGCTGTTTTCCTGACATATTATCCTGCAATAGAGGCTCTATCAGAGTGGAAGGTATTCGCGATTTGTATCCTGAACAGAAGAAGTTGGATGTTGTGTGGCCTGTCAACACTTGTCACTAGCAGGTGGAATTGTCCAGGAAAGGTCATGATTCACGCGGGGTTGCCAGGGAGGAAGAGCTCGGAGGAATGTCCAGAGGGTGCAGAGGAAGAACGGCATGGTCGTCCAGCAGGAGAGATAAGGAGGAGGGGTTCTTCACCTTTGGAGTAGGAGCTATTATCAGGGAAGAAGAGCAGCACTTGGATTGACACACATACTACAGTGCTTTGCATTAAAAAGTAGTGTCGAGAATTCTCCGCAACTCGGCAAGAGTGTTTGCCATTATTTGGCTAGCCAAAAATTCAATAGAAAACCTAACCCTAACCATCTTCAAATGCACAATCAATGGTCACAGCAAAGAAGTCACACATTTGACATAACGAACACTTATTCCACTTCTGCCTTGGATTCCAGGAAGCAAGTACTTCAAAACAGAGCTCAAAGGGTGCGAGCCGCCAACTAGGTAAGTTTGTGCTACCCTTTGGTCCTTGTCCTCGAGGCTTATCATGTGGGGTCTTATATTTCAGGGCCACTAGCTTAATTTGGGTGTGTTTATCAGATCATGATGCCGAGCCATGGACTTCGTGGCCAGGCAAATGGATTATTGGGCTGTGCATAAAGACGATGAAAATGGAGGATGTTGAAAATGGTCGTTTGGCTACATCCAGCGAGGTCTGAAATCTCAGATACTGCCCTATGGTCCTTGTACCACAAAGATCAGAAGACATCATGGACAAATGTGACAGTCACAGTCCTACTGGTCTTTTTTCACATTATTGTGGTGTTTTTTCAGCGACCAAATACATCCAAATAGTGCTCTGCGAATTAATCACACTACACTTTTTACAGCTACATGCAAAACGTTAGACCGCTCTGCTCTATGCTCGACTCAGGATTTTTGTTTACATTGTGGAGTAAACCAAACAGATTGGTAACCTGGGTCACATTGCTGTCACACTCAGGTACTCACTGCTCCGAGTCAGCGCCAGATGCTAAGTGCCCCAATTGCCTTGTGGGATTGTAAAAAAGCTTCAGGACCATGCAGCTTGTCTCACACTTCGCACACAGAAGGGAGGTCATTGACTTGACTGAAATTCAAAGTGAAGTTCATGTAGAAAACTATAGTGTAGTCACTTGTATTAGCAGATTAGTACATACCTGTAGAAAACTATAGTGTAGTCACTAAAGAAAAACTACAGTACTTCGAGGCCGAAATAAGGCCTGCTTATGCAAGCTAATAATATTCTAACCTATACGAAATGGATTAACAACAGTTCATACCAAGGAGAATGTCAAGTAAATAGATGACTAGATATATGGCCGAACATCGGCAGGAACCTTGTTTACATGATGTTAGATAGGTTAGTATGTACAAACATATGTAGAGTGTGCTCGCAAGTCAAGCTCATGACACTTCGAAAAGCTGCAGAAGGGGTCGTAAAATTTGAATGAAGATTAGCAAATGCAAGATAATCAAAGGCCATCGAGTGGCACAGCCCGCTACATTTGCACAGCCTAGTATTCTATAGCATTGCCCTCTGGGCACCCCCTGCGGAAACCCACTCTGAGGAACGGCAGGAAACACTGAAGCACACAAAGTGACGGAGCGACGACATGTATAAAGAACGATGAAGACAAGCTGATCATGGTATATGACTAAGGACTATTAGTATGTGAGTGTGCGATAGCGTATACATATGAATGTAGGGCAATATCAGGAACATGTATAGTACAATTGCCCATAATGCATAGCGTCATAATGCATAAATTTGATAATGCATGGGTTTTTCCAAGTCCCACATCAGGCTCACTGTAAATGCAAAGTTAATGCATAATGCATAATACATAGACCACTGAGGCCAAATATGCATTATAAGAAAGGAATTCATAGTGATTCGGATAGGCTGGAGGGTTCCGAGCAGGCCTAGGGAATACCATAAGTATCCCAACCGGTGCCGTACCCATACCCAGCACGGGTCCATCATGATACCCAGTGACCACGATCGCGAGTACAGATCTGATTGCAGGTTGGAATTTTGGTACCCACAGGCATACCCTTGACAGGTCGACTATTGTCTGAATTCGAGTACTACACACTCTATATACAAGTCGCACTACTAAATGATGAACTGATTTGAGTGCACGGCACACCAGCCAGTGAGGCAGCACGAGCCTCTGGAGGCGAGAGGCAAGGCAGTTGGTAGGCATGGTGGCTGGTCGAATGAGTGCATCGGTGTGAGGGGGACATACATAAGTGTGCAAGCGAGGAAGAGGATGGAGGTGTGCTGCCTTGACGAGATGCAGACGCGGCCCCAAGCGTGCATGTTGAGATGTGCGGGTGTGCGAGAGTATGCGCTCTGTGCGTGTGTTATGCATGGGTGTTGATGGGGCTTCAGACACGTTTACAACGAGCGGCACATTTGGGACGTGCCTGTGACTGGCGGTTATGCTTGGGTCATGTCACGTTCGAACGCAACAAGGCATGGTGGGTGCACGCTTGCACTGTAGGTATTGGTGATGTATTTGGTACATGTGGACGGTGGCGGGCTGCAATGCGACAGATGTGGTGGGTGAGTTGTGGGTGCGCTGGTGCGCACACAGTGTGTTTTGGCATGGCATGGGTTACATAGAGAACAAGTGTTTCAGCAATGACAAAGATTCCGATAGACACGAAATAGAAGGAACCAATTTGGACAAGAACCCTCTGCAAGCAGCCCATTGCACCATCGTCCAACGAGAGAAGCAGCACAACTGAAGAAGGTGTTGGCACCAATAGAAATAATAACCACCTTGGCTTCAATGTCGATCTGCTGCAGATGAGACATCAGCACGCAGAACCGAAGGAAGATAAACAATACGCACAAGAATTGAGAGTCCCTAATGAACCTTCTTGCTCTGAGGAAGATATTTTCAAGTGAGAGCGGGGGGCTATGAGGGCAAGTGATATGGTACATTACTATGTCACATACGGTCACACTATGTCACAACACGTGACTAGCTTGGTTTTGCATAAACCTCGTAATGCATAATGATTTGGTGGTCCCTGGCGTATGCATTATGAGCGATTGTACTGTACTACATATCAACTATGTGGAAGGTTTTTGTTCTGTGAACAGTACTAGGTGAATCCAAATGCCCGAAGCTACATACAAATGGTACATTATTTCCATTTAAAGGAAGAAATTACCAGGCATTTTGCCATCCCCCACAGCCACAATTCTCCCCCCCTAGTGACCTTGTAAACAAGGTAATTGTACAAAGCTCACTAGTGATGTACAAAACTGCTAACTTGAAGGTAGTAGCTATCAAACTTACCTTCCTCCTCGAAAAACCTCTCTTTCGAAGGGCTCATACAATGGTCATACATATCATGAACTGTGATGCCACATGCCACCTCTTGCTGTAGTTCCGAGATGTAGATGTCTAGTGTGCGCTCAATACAGCCTTCGAGAAACTAGAATGATGAGTTGAAGTTCTGACTCTAGGTGAGAACATACCACAAGGTCAAGGGAGTTCAATTTTCTTGGTCGACCTTGCTGGATTGGATCTCGCTGGACTGCGCCTGTCTTCGACCACAATTCCTTTATCCGGAGAATGGTTCTCATGCTGGTTCCAGTAGCTCGAGTGATCTGACTCGGGCGCATATGAGCAGACACTGTGACGATCTGCTCTTTTGCTACTCGTGGAATGTGGCGACGATTAGCTGTAATGCAAAGCACTGTAATACCGTATTAGACGGGTACTCGGACGATGGTCGTGATGATCCCGTCGGGCCGTTGTCACATGATGAACTGTTAGAGTCTTCGTTTTGCCGGTAGCTAGGTCGCCCACCCCGTTACATTCCGAATGAACACCAAACCTGTTTCTACCTTTTTCTTTCCCTTTTACGTGCGTAGTCCGTGCCGCCCTCTGCTCATCGTCCTCCTCATCCCATCGGTTTTTGGTATCCGTTTTCTGCCAGTTGCATCATATACGCTCGCGCCGGGGGCGTCTGGCGCTGCCCCGCACTAGCCTTCTCCCTTCCTGACCACCCTGAATGGGAGTCGTACGTCGCGTTCCACAAGCTGACGTGGTGGAGGATACGACGGGGTTGCCAGAGTACCGCAACGGTCAGCCACTTTCGATGCATGGACACCACACACCCAATGTCGACCCATCGACGTATCTCATACGACAGGCACTCTCTTGGTCGACTCTGGCGACCTGGCGCCCGACCATCTCCCGGATGGAACCACCATTCCCCGTCTACCGCGCTCTCATCCAGCCCTCGTCGAATGGCACGCCATGACGGTGATCGAATTGTGCGTATCCCTCTTCCCGTTCTTTTCGACATGGCGCTGATGGGCACTGACGTGGCAATTCATGCTTATGTCCATCTTGTCAGAGATCGCATCGCGGATCAGACAGAAACCAAACCTCGACCCAGAACAGCCGACGCCCGCCCAAGTGCCCGAGAGCGCGACGTGGAAAGGCGGAGGGTCCGGAGACGGGGGAGGATCGCCCATCGACATTGTCAGTCACGGAACCGACTTTAGTTGTGTGGGATAGGATGACACGGAGAAAATATAGGATAGGGACGCGTCTACTTGGGGTAATATGCACGAGTTTTGGAAATCTGAAGATTTGTATGACATGGATAACCCAGTTTTATAACCTTTTACTTCGTCCGGTTGTGTTTGCGTGTTCCCAGGGTGGTGAATTCAAGATAGACTTGTTGGGATCCAACATAGAAAGGATGATCGATGACAGACCGGCAAACGAGGAATTGAGGGATAGCGATGAACATGTTGTGTATGCCCTGAAGGACCAGTACGTGTGTACACGATGGGGAGAAAAGAAGAGGTACGCGTGCGTGCGTGCGTGCGTGGGATGGTCTGAACAAGAGACAAGAAGACAAGAAGAACAAGACACGATCAAGCAAGGAGATGGCACACGCACGCTTTGGTTGAAGGGGGGTGGGAGCGTGCCTCGCGTGCTGTCACTGCTGTGGGACCACAAAGGGGAGCACGACGACGTTGGCTACCAGGGACACCAAAGCACTGTAAAACTGGGCTCGTGACCCAAGCCGAGTGGAGCAAGAAAGTTGTTCACATGCACCACAATCCAACGCGACAGCACACTTACAGTGACGCGGGACAGACTACTGATGGTGATTTTCCCATCCTCTACACCAATTGCGAGAAACTCGTCGTCTGGTGAGACTGCGATCGAACGTATGTCTCGAGGCTGTTGGATGAGACCGAGCTAGGTGTGTGTCGCCGAGCCCAAAAATGTGACAGTACGCTGTGTTGAGTATGCGATGCTTCCCCATGCTTTGGTAGAGTGATGCACGAGAAGCGGCTGCTATCAGGAACTGGCCATTGTCGACCCAGAGGATGCTTCGATTCGCTTGATTGTACTGTCCGATACGACAAAGAGGTGGTCGTTGAACCAGAGAAGACCAATGTTGTACCACGGGGTTACTGCTACTGGGATGTCCACGAGCAAGCGACCGTCGTTGCTGTCCCAGACTCGAGCGGAACGAGTGGCTGTCGCGATCTGATCGAGTACTTGGCTGCTCTCGCCAAATGCGCGTGGTCGAATGTCCGTACGCGTTGGCGAGTTGCAACTTGAATGTCCCAGATTCAGGAAGACTGAGTATTGGAACATCCGCGGATAGTTCCGTAGTCAGGTGACCACCGTGCTTCCTCCCCTCGCATCAAGATCACCGTTCCTCTGCAAGAGTGTGTGCACGCTGGTCAATGTGCTGCTCGTATAAATCATCAAACCTGAATTAACTGACACCCTGCAGTGCTACAATAATGAAGACCATGAGTCTCCGATGACTGCTTCGATGTCCTCTCCTCGACCCTCTGCTCGCCACCTCGCCCCCTCAGGCGTTTCTGTGGGCCCGTCTGGACGACGTTCGTCACCGTCCGTCGCGCCCCCAGGGTCTTCCAACGGTCTCATAGGGTTCATCGTCTCAGCGTCTGCGTCGCACGACACATGCAGCGCACTGGCGCACTTCTTCGGTTCCTGGTCTTGGTCCTGAGTGGCCTTGACCTCGTCTGCCGGCTTGTTGCGTCTCGTGGACTCGCTGATATGGTATCGTGCTCGCACCCTCACTACGCCCCCTCAACGTGTCCATCTCGCGTGGGCTTCTCGTCAACCTGTTGACCTGTCGGTTGGGCTTCTATGTCCCTTCTCACCCACTTTCGTCTTCATTCCAAATCTCCCTGGTCCTTCTTCATCTGCTCACATTCGTGACAAGTCCCTTCGTGTTCTCGACATGTTTCTAACTCCATTGCTGGTGCGGCCTCGTCGTCGGCTGTGCATTGCGTGCATGTGCGGTTGTCGGGTGTTCTGGTGGGGGTGCAGCCACCCGCATACATTGTGTAGTACCATTGTCGTAGCTCTTCTCGAATTGACTCTTGAGTCGGTTTCGCGCAGGTGGACGTTGGGCTTGTGCGAGGAACAGGGGTGATGAAGATCGGCAACGGACGATAACGTCGTGGGCTGGTTCGTGGGGGGCGGAGCGGCTAGCCAAACTGCCACTGAGTAAGTACAAAGTGTTGACTCTAGTGGCTGTCCATGACGGAGATCGAATGATCTCCCAAATATAGTAGTGGTGATCGCCGTCAGTCACCGCGTCCAAACTGCCGGTCGACCAACGCTGGGTGTTCCATTTCTCCTTCGTCCTCCAGACGAGTCTGGTCGAGTCGGGCGAGAAATCGCCTGCGATGACGCGTGGTAATCCTCCGCGTCCCACACAAACACGGAGCGCTAACCTGTCCCCGCTGCGATCCTTGGACACAGCGAGACACGGGACGTGCTTCGCTTCCGCATACTCGAACCCCCCTTCACCGCTGGTCCACTGGCAGAATAGCCCTTCGCTTAGAATGTCACTGTAGATACCCAGCCACCGACGTTGATTTCAATTGCTGGGTTCGACGATCAGCATCAACCCGAGCTGCATCTTGTCAGTACGCACCGGTCATTCAAGTTGGTCTTCACAATATTTGCGCACACACCATCACCTCGTGTTTTCTGATCGAACATTGAACGTCGACGCCCTAATTTCAGCCTCAGCCCTAAACCCTGTGCATTGAAAAGAAAGCGTGTCCGATATGACAACCACTCCGTGCTCAAATTGTGCTGCACGACCCACACGCGGATGCCTCGCTTTCTCATTGCTGTGGGGACTATGCGCTTTCATAAAGACCAACTTGAACCTCCCATGATTCTTGTCTCCTTCCGGACTCGAGCCAGTGCGAATGTCAGTGTCAACGCCTCCGCCGTACCGATGCCCTACTTGCAAAAGTGCCTCTGTGAATGCAAGGAACCTTGCTGTCTTTATCGACGGCACGTCAAACAACCGTGGCCCCCATGTAACTGATCGTCTGCGACACGATTCTACATAGCTGACTAAGTGCGGGTAGAAAACGAATGTCGTGAAGCTCTACGATCTCATATCCGACAGAGAGGGTTCCGAGTCCAAGCAGCGTAAACATTATTTCAAAGGGATCGGTGCATACGAAGTCGACCATTTGTCTCTACCGACTCGTATGGGAAAGGTGATCTACAGTGGATTTGAGAAGGCACTCGCTTGGTTTGTTCTCCGTAAATATCCATCTCGTTTACTGATAATCGTTATAACCGTTATAGGAATGTGGACAAAAACGTCAAGGATGCATACCATTGGTTAGCGGAGACCTATCAGAACGGGGACCAGGTATACTTGTTTGGTGCGTCCAGGCTTGCTGCCAGCTCTGGCAGATGGTGATGAGGTGCTTATAGGGTTCTCTCGAGGCGCATATCAAGTGCGGGCACTTGCCGGTATGATCCATGAGGTAAGTACGCGTAACATTTGTCGCATTGATCAACCATTGATCGTCTTGCATTTGTGACAGGTTGGTCTGGTAAAGGAGAGTACGGAAGAACGCGTTGAACAGTCAGTATCCCCATTTTGATTTGCGCGAGTCTCATACTCCACCAATAGGGCCTATCATCATTACCTTTCCATCGGCTCAAATGATCCAGAGAACAGAAGTTTGGCAGGCCAATTCAAGAAAAACTTTTGTTGGCCGGTTGTGAGGATCCATTTCATAGGGGTCTGGTATGCTGAATCCCATTGTCGTGCCCTTCGTAACACCCTAAGCTGACTTTGACCAGGGATACGGTGTCTTCTTTGGGTCTCATCAAGAAGGATGTCCACATCGCCGCCACCGCACCAGTAACAAACGCGTGCCATGTCCGACACGCACTTGCTCTTGATGAATGTCGAGTCAAGTTCATGCCAGAGTACTTTGGGGAGGTGAACCCCTATCGCGGCAATATACAAAGTCCCAGATCCGCTGTCAGTGACATTAAAGAAGTTTGGTTCGCAGGTTCCCATTCTGATGTGTATGTCTCCTATCTATCCACGCAAAGTATGAACCTGATGCATTCTCATGTCCAGCGGTGGGACCAGCAGGCCGCATACTGAAGCGGTTCCTGACCCCGCAGGGGATGACCCTTACCCTATTCATGCTGGCAACGTGCCACTTCTGTGGATGAGCCGAGAAGCCGCTGCCAAAGGTCTAGTTTTCAAATCGGAAGGATTTGACTGTGGCCCAGATGACGTCGATCTCGGTAGAGATGATCCAATGAACCGTTTGTGGAAATTTCTGGAGATGATCCCAATTCGTCATCAAGTATCATTCAGTGATATTCGTAAACACGAACGGAGGTAACGTCACCATGGTAGAATCAGCTTCGTTGCTGATTGATGCTCGTTTGCAGGTCGCACAGGTCTCGTCCTCGTTTGGTTCTTCCTGATCAAGAGATTCATTTCTCCGCTTTTCCCGGCGATATGTATACACCCCGAGCTACTCTAGGATATGGCGTTAATATTCCGATCGTGTCGCAGAAGGTCTCAGGCGCACTATGGACGACTGCAGAACCCTGGACAACTGGACGCCTGGCATCATTACTAAGCGACCAACAAAGGACGCTAAAATCTCTCTGTGAAGTACTACTCCTTCTCCGTTTCAGTACGTTGCGTCCTCTGTCAACCCATCAACGACATACATCTGACGCGTTCAAATCATCGAGGGATAGGAAATGGACAGACTCGAACAATACCCACACCACCGTGGTCGGAGATATCCATTCACGAGCAGTCTGGTTTTGATAAGTTTGCCCTCACCGTCATCTATGACTTAACTTGTGCGCCATTCATAATCTCTCTCGAAAGGGATGCTGATCCCGTATATCCCCAGCCAACTTCTCCATTTCCCAACCACTAGTGACGGATGCAAGAGCCACTCTCCGCACCATATTGCCCTCACCCGATCACCCGGATTTCCGCAGAGTTCTCTACATTCTACGATTCTCGGCAAGACACCCAGAACTCCGACGACGTTTTATTGCTCACGATGAAGTGATCAAAGCTCTCATACTTGCACTGGAACGCATTGCTAAGAGCCGCAGCGAGGACTTGTTTCCATTGGTCACGGACAGTCTATGGCACCTCATCGATGACGGTACGTATGATCAGCGCCGTCTAATGTGCATGCTCATCCTCTACAGATGTCCAGCGAATCAACGTTATCAATCAGCTTGCCGCTTGGCTAACTAGAACAGATGAGAAAACAAGACTCCCATTGGCATTGGAAATGAAGGGTAATGGTATCTTCTTGCTCGCAGACTTCGCTGATTCACGTCTTCATAGCAGATAGCCATTTGAGGGCGTCGCTTAAGATGATTGCATCTGTTGCTCAGCACCACCCAGGTGAGAACTCTCCTCTCGCTGTCATACCATTTGTCCACCTGTTCGACAGATCTCTGCGAAGGGTTGAGGCCTAGAATTATCGAGATAGCAAAAAAGGGAAGAAGTCCCGGTGGTTCGATGGCTGTACAGGCCTTGGTTGCGTTGAAGGCGCCGCGTGAGTCACAGCTTTACGAGTACATACTCTGTCGCCTGACGGTCATCGCGGAAAAGTTCCCCACAACGCCCACTTTTCTAACATCTTGGGTTACCTTGGTAGCACTCTCCCTCCGTTAGATGCAGAGATAGGCAGTACCCCTCAGGCTCCATCCGACGACACTGGTGCCTTACCCTCTGTACTCCAAGTTAACGGTGAGCGCCATGCATCGTGTGCATCTTCTTGTGACTGACTTATGCTAGGTTCTGGTGGGCTTGACAAGGAAGTCATGCGCAAGCTTGTAAAGACTATCGACTCGCGCGATGCCCATGAACGCATTGCGGCGACCTTGACGTTGTTGAAGCTATGTAACAGTAAGTTCTCGAGCAGTCTACTTTACATATGTAGTTGACCATGGGTAAATTAGACCCGATCATTCAGTATTTTTGCTCACAGAACAAGGTCGTGGATATCTTTATGAGGCAGTTGGAGCGACAACAGACCTCGCTGCTGGCAGCGTATGCGTTAAAGACTTTTTTGAGGCGCAGTGAGTCAGCCTGACCATTCGTGCGTTGATCGGTTTTAAGAGATAAATTAGACATGTGGAAACCCGCCAATTTTCCTCGTGCAGCACAGCTCATCGTCGCCATGTTCGACAAAGGCTGGTTTGACGATGCAGTAGGCCGAGTCGAAGGCTTCAAGATTTTTGGCGAACTCATGACGTCTGGTAACTCTGGGAAAGTTTTACTGATTCAAACCTTGTACTGATGGTGTGTTGGTCCAGGCGATCTAAAGCAGCAAGTCATCGACGGTGGCATAGTTGCCACTGCAACAAAGAAGCTACAAGGTGGTATGCCCCACGGGGTCCGCATGAGCTTGATATGTCTCGAAATCCTCGGTATGTCCGGGAACTGTCTGCAACTACATGACTGACTCGTTTGTAGGGAGTGTGGAGTTGACGAGCATTGTAAATGAGAGCTTGACTTGGTTGAAGCACAGGAACAAAAATGTTCAGAACAGGGGTGTCAACATTCTTTCCGCACTGGCCCAGACGGGTAAACATATCTTGCGTCATCCACTGTGCGACCGCTGACGAATTCGCTAGTGGCTGGTGAGCAGGCTATAAAGCCACACATGATTGACATAGTGAAAATGCTGCTCCCGTCTCCGCACCGCTCACCCATATTGCCTTCCCAACTATTCGCTGCGAGTGCAGTGTTATATAACCTGTGCAGGAATGGTAAGTCGCGAGCCGTGCTACCTCGACATAAAATCATTGTTTTGCTCCAACCTAGAATCCCTCCGCATGCAAATTCTATGTTCCCATGAATACGCTACTTTTAAGCGTCTCCGTCACGATAACACCCTCTATCCCAAGACTCGCATATCATTTATGTTGGATAGCATGATCGTAGCCGTGGACGATGGCTTCTCGTATGACGGCATCGTGTCGGTACCAAAAACATGACTGGAGGACGTCTGGTAACGACCTGGTTCTCGCTGGCTGGCTTGACGATCGTGTAGTTCGTCCTTTACTCTTCTTATCTACAACGATAACAAACGACGGGTCCTTGCCGTTTAGGAGCTATTTCGGACCACAACAGCACCCATTTCGCTGGAGGCAGCCAAGCGAGTCGAGTCGGGTCCACATCTCAGATCTAGTAGTTCACTATTTCCCATTTTCCACAGTTGCGGTGACTTTCCACCCGAGCCATTCAAGTAAACATCCCAGACCTAGTCGCTCACTATTTTCAATCGTCCGCAGTTGCAGTGACTTTCCCTTCAGCATGCCTAACCGTGACGTCAATAGTCGGAAGAGTTATTTCTTCGACTAATGAAATATTGACCCTTGATTATGCGACTTGTCGGCCTGTGTGGTAACCCGCGCGTGTCATAAATCGTCTGCGAGTACCAATGAACAATACAAATCATTACATTCCGGACTTCAATTCAATGTACATTGATGAGAATACAAATAATAATAATCAAGCTTCCGATTCATATGCAAGCCATTGGGTCGAGGATTTGTACAAAGTTAGAGACGTGTGCTTCGATCGATCGATGGCCAGGTACCGCGACGGAACCGCGACCAGGAGTGGCCTTGAAATCGGAGTTTGTAGTACCCTGTTATCATTCCGACTGCGTTCGGTTCCTGGTTTCTAGCCGTATAAAAAGCCCGAACACCATGACAGGATATCACAGGCGAAGACCCCGGAAATCGCTTCTCGTGTGAGTAAACATCCCAATTTGGT
>JBBPQL010001029.1:0-13527 GCA_038092515.1 Boletus subparvulus | reverse complement strand
GGTCGCTTGGAGGCACTCTCGGGTCGATCACTCCGGAAAGCTTGCGCGCATGGGATGTCAACATGTTTATTGGATCTGTGGTTAACGAGAAGGCCCCGATCACTGGCCGCATACTCCAGACCGCCGCGCAGACAAATCGTGCCAAACAAAAGAATAAAATCAAGACAAGTAGTACTGTATGGAAGCCCTGTCTTACGCATCCGAGTTCAATGTATTCAAGTTAAATTTTCAAAGGCTTGTAATGTCATCATCACGCAGCTCGCAAAAGAACGTTCACAGCTCAGTGTCTATTTCGCTGTGCTGTTCACTCTATTCCTCTGGACGAATGGGGCCTCCCGTCAGACCATCGAAGCCTTGTACAAATGTGGCCTGTGCATGTCTTTCTCTTCGCTCACGAAACTGATAAACAACCTCGCCACACAAACACTCGAGCAGGCGAGTCGCATTGCCCGTGGTCCCCATGTCATGTGCTATGACAATATCAACATCAGTACTTCGATCTTTGTCGAACAGCGAGCCTCTGCACCTGCAAAGGTACAGTCCGGAACATTTGCAATTCTCTATGAGGTTCGAAATGGCGATCCTGCTCATATGCATCTATCGCCTATACTTTCACGAGCACGGCAAGCATCGGACCTTCGACTCAGTTGCGACATTCTCCCAAGGAGAGATCAGGCGAGGGCATATCATAGTCAGCTTCGAATCCACATTGTCGACGTATTGCTCGACTATTGCAAACCATTCGAGGACTACAAACGACCACCCATCCTGCTTCACCCCGAGCGCCGTAAAATGCCCAAGGATTATCGGACCAAACAGTACCCACTACGCACCTCAACTATTGATGAGAGCTCGATCACTGGCAACATCGCAGTCATCAACGACGTCTATGTCAATCAATTGAAGATGACTCACTCGGAATTGACTGAATGGGCGATTCCAAGCATCAACGATCAGTCTACGAATGCTCGCATACGTGGAGCAAAGGCTCTTCGGACGAAGGATGTCAATCTGTTCACTCGACTTCAAACTCTCCAGCTCGGATTTGGCCTATTCCACCTTTGCATGAATCTCATATGGGCACTTCTACATGTCCATCGGGGTTCGATTCATCAGGTCGGGAGCCTTTCCTATTTCTTTGCTCTTCTTGACCGCACGCGACTGGGGTGCGATCATCCCGATTATCATACATTATTGGCTACGTTACTTCAAATCCTGCGTGGTGTCATCCTCAATGCATGGAAGGTCGAATGCGGGTACACTTCCCTTGCTTCATTTGCTTCATCAAATCCATCACCAGATGAACTACTCCGAATTGCTGATCGGATCATTCTTAACCACACCACTGCCGCACCGTGCGAACCGACATCAAAACACCCCACACAAAAGACAGCAGATGACTCGAAGTCTACTTTGGACACTGACAGCATACACTATAATATTCGCCTCCTGACTCGCGACCTATTATATGTCCTGGAGCTTGTTCATTGTTACGACTGCTCTTTTTCCTTCTTACATCGTTCACCTGCGGCTCACTTGTTCCATTAACTTTCTTCTTACCATTCTTCCAGAACGCCTTACGCCTAAACGTGGCTTCTGTTGTTACACACCACGCATGGCCTCATTCTTCTTCTCTCACGGACGTCATCTCACTTCCTGTGTAACTAGTTACACAGCCTTCTCCTCTTCTATCGCACAGCCCATCCTTCCATTTATATCCGTCTTAGTCTTTCTGCTAAGAACACTGCTTGGTCCGTGCGCCAGGTACACACTTATAAAGCGACGATAACTCTTGTACTTTTCTCTAACTTGAATCTACTCAATCTCCCCTGGATCTCTCTAAGTCCTCGCACTACTTCTGAGTGTGCGCTCCTTCGGAACCCCTTTGCCTCCTTGAAAACTCCCTGAACAGCCGTCCGCTGACAGGATGTCGCTGTGGAAGCCCCCAGCACCCTTGCTCTTTGAAGACGCCCTTCAAAGATCTCTTTGCCCCTTCGTTCATTTGAGTCTATGTTTGTCTCTACCCGAGCCAAGCGTAACATTCATGCGACGTCAGCAGGAGACTTTGGCCGTATTGAAGATATTCTTGGGAATCTTGCTATGATCTTTCATGGCGCTGGTTCCAATAACTATTGTTCCAAAATCCTCCATTTCCTCTACAACCTCAAAAAAGTCTGGACACCTGAGTTCGCGTATGTGATTTTCATTCTTGTAACTGACGCAATAATGGAACTACAAATACAGGGACATCATGCACGACAACATGTTGGTCAACTTGACCGGTATTGAAGGACACTGCATGCCTATTGACTTGAACATTGAGCACCTTATCAAATTTCTGAAGGTAGTATGATTGTCTCGTGAGTTTGTTCAGGTTCTAACTCGCATTGGCAGCTTTTCTTTGCTGCAAAGGGGGTCTATGCTTCCTGGGATCATTTGGGCGACATCTCTGCCACAGTTGATCTTCTTCAGAGTGTCCGCAAGCAAGTAGGCCGTGCTCTTGGGATCGCATATCACGGAATCACGCATACCACACCCGACATGTCAGCAGCCATCAACAAGGTCACCTACAAAGTTGGAGAGCTTGAGCTTAACATATCCAATTCAAATAGGCTTGGAGGTGATCTCGTCGGGCCCGTAGTGGACACACTGGTGGCTGGTGAGCAGAAACTACGGTCCTCAACACTGGCAACATTCACTCGAAAGGTACAGGGGATGGTGGCAGGCAAAGGGTTTGAGAGCGAAGAGGATGAGATTCCACAAGCGTCGTTTGACCTTTCAACCTTGGCATCAGATGAACTGTGATACGAACACAGTATGACATTTACATAGAAACGAAAGACTCGGGCGTTTGTACAGGAACAAATGTATACATGATTGGCATCACCATGCCTGCCTGCTTGGCTCTCTTCACAGCTTGTGTCTCACATGACTTGGATTGCAGGACTTGAAGCTTTGCTTGGTCGAACTGTTTGATGATCGTGAAAATTTTCTCACTGTATTCAGGTCCCCATTCGTCAGATTCTTCAAGTAGGGCAATAAGATCGGATGGCGAGGTGATATCGGTCAGATGCATCTTGCTCAAGAGTTCAAGGCCATCTTTGTTGAGCAATCAAGTGATTGGCCAGACGCCTCAGTAAGGATCCTCAGCGTGAGCCTGTTCCTGCCATGCAATGAGGGTATCCAGGAGTTGCTGTCGTTCTGCCATTGAACGGAGTTGGATTCATTTGCGTTTCATTGCTGTTCCAGCTCCAGAAACCTCCTCGGCGTCACTTGTGTGTACCTCACCATGAAAGAAAGACTGCAGGTTGAAGCCATTGTTGTGACGATCACAACACCATCGAGCTGAATAAGATAACGCTACAGGTAAGCGATTAGTGGGTTGTTACCATTGTGTAATCAGTAGCTATAACCTTCTGGAGACTGGTCGTTGAGGTACTCTGTGAATAACTTACGAAGGCATATCTTGGATTGGGCAAATTGAAGAGATGCGTAACCTGTGCGATCTGACTTTGAGGATGTCTTCTTTACCATTCCTGCATAGGGCCTGTCAGGGTCCAAGTCACTTAGCATCTGTCCATTCTCTCCGACTAAACTCAGTTCAAGTGCCCAGGGCTCTACCATCATGAGATAGAGACCATGGAGATCCTGGTCTCGAACCGCACGTCCTGCTCGCTGGGCTGCCTCAGCCATATTTTTGCATATACCATGCTGTACAACAATCAGAACACCTCGGATGTCGAGGCGCTAGATAAAAGTTAACTCTGAGTGTATTACAAGACCCGACTTACTGTTGATGCACCAGCAGTAGCATGAAGTATGTGGCAGGTACCATTCGGAGAGGAGAAGTCCTCAAACATTTGCTGGAGATATTCTGGGGACATGTCGCTGTGGTAATATTTTACGATGCCAAGATTTTGGAGGTTAGGCGGTAATCTTGCATCAACATATTCAGCAGCATTAGTGGCATCCTGTTTGCAGTCGTGGAAGACGAGTGTTTTCGGGATAACCATAGGTGGGTGAAACTCCTGCGGGAGCAAGAGGTCAAAGTTGCGGAAGTTTCGAAGGCTGCCAACCAGAGGAATCGTCGCATATGTGATGTTTGGTCGGTTGCTCGAGAGCTTCATTTCGAGGCAGTCTGATGACATTAGAAGTTGTTCTTTGACAGTGGTGAGGATATGACGTGGGAACGTTGCCAAGAGCGCTTGGAATGGGGTGCCTTTAGGGAGGAGGACATGGAATTCACCTAACTTGCCATAGGCCGGCCGAAAAGCATCTTCTCCATGGTGTGCTAGGCCTGCTGTATAGATATTATGGGCTTCGTCAACGTGGACATGGCTGATTTTCTTGTTGAACAACTGATCTTGACGGATGAGCTGCACTAGCCGAGGGAGATGGCCATTGTACATCCCAAGTTGTTCAGGCGAGACAATAAGGTGTTGATATCTTCCTGTTCTGATCATCTGTAGGTGTTTCAAGCTTTCACACACATACTACATCGTGAGAGTGTTACTAGTACCTCCCAGAGTTTTACATCATTCGGGGTGTCCTCATTGATTGCAATCGTGCTTATGTTGTACTTTTGGCACTCCAAAACCTGCCGTATCAGATAATGCAATTAATTGAACATGCTCATGCTAATACCAATCTTACCTGAGTCGTCTGCAAGCGTTCGAGTGGTGATATTGTTAGGGTTATTGATTCCGGTCATAATAGCATAGGAATCAATAAACAGAGTGTCTTTCCACTTCCTGTGCCAGCAGTGATGACACTGTCGCGTCACTGTAATATGGCAAGGGAGGCTTGGATCTGGAAGACACGAGGAACGATGGTGCCTTGAGTAAGAATCCAGATGATAAGGCATGCCTGGAGCGCATCGATCTTCTCATTGTCAGACAAGGTGGCCAGATATGATCTTGGCAGTCGATCATGAAGCAAGTTATCAGCCAGCTGGCTGAGAAAATCCAGTGGAGCGCTTCGAATACCGCGAATGATGATATCCATTGAGCGATGTTGGACAGGAACTCGATCATTGACTTAATCTTATCATTTATTTTCACATCATTTTGTTTCCCAAGATTTTCAATGGCGAAAATGCTCGTTATCTTATTGGCTAAAGGTCAGATGACTCTGGGAATCCACTTGTCCTGCCAAATTCAAACCCAGATTTACCAGTCCGTCTATCGACGGCTTGTCTCTTTTGCGCGGCTGCCTCTTTTAGATGGACTGGTCACCAGTCTAAGGATATACATGGTGGGCTACGGGGAGGAAGTGTGGAGGTGCCTAAAAAGAGGGTCCATATCATGAGGTGTTCATGGAAATATGGTCCCACTGGAACGCGGTGACAGTAAGAGCGTACCACAGGTAACCCTCTGGTTAGCAGCGCGTAGGACGACTATCAAGCAGACTTGACAGCTGTGATGCAGCCGGGTGACAGCCGTAATTTGCACTCGGAGCGTCTTGTGCCAGTCGTTCAGGAGGTTCTCAGAATTTTGTGTATGCTCGTATTGTTCAATGGCTGTGCTAAGTACAACAATATTCCATTACTGTTTTAGTCTTGTTGGTAAGCTTCCTAAGGGGTGTATTCAATGTATCGAAAGCCCTCACTGTCTGACAGATATCCAGATGGAAATTTGGTAATCTCAACATCACAATTTGACAGCGTCTGTGTGAAGCTTTGTGTATAGCACGATGGATGCGGGTGAATCTCTTCTCAAGCTAGTAGACGAAGAGGTCTATATGAGCGGACTCATCACAGCGTGGATTTCTGGTGAGTGTGTTTACCTGTTTGTTTTCATGCATTGAAGCTTTACCATTACATTTTCCATGAATGCTCAGCATTATGACGAAGCCATCTCCCAATATTCAGCTGCAGTGGCTCTTGATTCAGTCGCACCACAGGGTCTCTTTTTCAGGCAAAGCAAGACATATATACATACATTACCAGAGGTTTGTGGTATGCGGCGTTAAATGGTGCATGTCCTTTCTCTCACGCAGGCTAGTTCTTGTCGAGAGATCATCACCAGGTGATCGAGCTCAATCCATTGTTGCCATGAGGCTATGAAAGGAAACCTGCAGTGTTACACAATGCAGGAGACTGTGAAAACACAGCCAATGCATTCGAGGCAACACTGTTGAAGATGTCACGGTCATCTGATCTAGAGATTGTTGTTAATCCATTTCGTATGGGTTAGAACATTATTAGCTTACATAAGCAGGCCTTATTTCGGCCTCGAAGTACTGTAGTTTTTCTTTAGTGACTACACTATAGTTTTCTACAGGTATGTACTAATCTGCTAATACAAGTGACTACACTATAGTTTTCTACAGGTTATGAGCCCTGCAGCTTCCTGTTAGCTCACTCACCAGCCAAAACCCCGAGAAAGTCTTACCCAATGGAGTTCGACGAAGATGTACCACAACTCGAAACGGACGGTCGAAACTGGTCTGCATGGCACGAAAGTGTCACAACGGTCATCAACAAAGCTGGTTTATATTCCTATGTCGATGGCACAATCTCGGAGCCCGACAGACAACTCGAAGCAATGGGAAAACTCATTTTGACCATAGGTCTTCCAGATTCCATTTTTGGATCAATGCTTTACCTCGAGACCGCTCACGACTACTACAAATATCTGACAAATCGGTTCGACAAGTCTACAGTACAACCGCTACAAGAACGACTACGAGAAGTCGAAGGATGTCGCGGCACAGAGCCACAAGTGGCTGCGCGCACACGAAAACCCTTCAACGGAGCCTGTCGGAAGTGCGGCGAGCGCGGCCACAAGGCGCGCGAATGCAGAACAGTCCGCATCGAGTCGGAAGAACCAAAAGTCGAAGGAAAGCCTACCAGGAGTCGTCGCAAGCCGAGATGTCGCACGGAAAGTGGAAGCCAAATCGAGGAAAAGGATAGAAAGGGTCAGAGGGCAGCCGGGAGAGTCAGCAAGGACGAAGCCGCAGCGAGAAGACCGGGCACAGCGACCATGGCCAAAACGACTGCCGGCGTGAGCCTCGCAACCCTGGCGAGCAGCCCAGAACCCGATATGGCCAGTTGGCAGGTCGACGACCTGACCGCTGACGCCGCGAACCCAAACGCGACACACGCCGGGCCCACAAGGTCAGAGGACGAGTCGTCCAACCCACCAGAAGCCCTCCAGAGCACATCGCTCAAGGGAGGAAGTCGGACCGGAACGAGCGACGAGCTCGGGAGGGTCCCAGTCGACGAATCGACAACCACACAGCCAACGTGGATGCCGCGAGACGCTGAGTCAAGCGGGGAGGTCCATGGAGTGGCGAAGAGCCACGAGGAGGCAGTGGGTGACGAAGTCGAGGGTGGAGAAGCCGGCGAGAGGACTCGTACCGGCGACGACGAAGAACGTTGAGCGCGTGAGCGCATTGACGACCGCGAAACCGAAACGGCAGGTCGACAAGTCGACGACGAAGCCACTGACACCCCCAACCCACACGCAAAGTGCGCAGGGCCGACGAGGCCAGTGGGTACATCGCACGACCCGGCCAACGAGCTGTTTGGAGAGCGAGAAGGTGGCAGGGTGGCCGAATCCAAAGCCGAATCCGTCAGCACGCCGATTGAGGGGCAGAGTGGTCGAATGCCAACCGACCGCGCTGACGAAGCGAAGCCGCTGGGTGACAACCCGAGCGGCGTGGCGAAGGTGCGAGGTCCAGAGGTCCAGGGAGGTGAATACGAGAGTGGACGAGGTAGTGACGACGGCACGACGAACGACGCCAGCGACGAGTCACGACGACTCGCGCTGAAGGCGTTAGCTGAAGACGAAGTACGTCAGTGCCGAGAGCGACTCGAAAACGAGTCTAATGACTCACCTGAACCACCGAAACCACCCGACGACCCCACGCAGCGACGAACCGAGTCCCCGAGCGTCGAGCTCGAAGGGGAGAGGAGAGCAGCCTCGAGCTGCGACGTCGAGCGCACCAGAGTCGAAGCGGAGGCGTCGGAAGCGCAAGGATGCGACGGAGACAATGGGAAGCGGCCGATGAAGCTGCGAACCGCGTCAGAACGAGTCCGTGAACGCTCGGAACGAAAGGGTCGAGAAAACTCACCAAGTAGACCTGGAGAGGAGCCAGAGGAGCCGGACGACGAAGTGGTCGTACCAGGCGATCCCCAGAACGACCAAGAACGTCCTAGAAGCGTCAGGAACAAGCGCGTCGACAGAACGAACGCACCATGTCGAAGAAATGGCCCAGATGGCTATTTGGGCGAACGAGAGGCATCGAGAGACGTCGAGGGCGTTCGGGACCGCGAAACGGTTGTCGACGGCGCCGAACACGATGGGATGTGTCCCAGCAGCGGCGGGAACGAGCGCAAAGTCGAAACGAATGCGCGAGATCGAAGAACCAGGCCAGGAGGCCATTTGGGCAAGCCGAAGGCGTCGGGAGACGTTGAGGGCGATTGGAGGCGCCAGAGCGAAGGCAAAGGCGACCTGAGAGGTGGTAGACGAGGTGAAACGGACGGCGCAACGAGCGGCGCACGCGGCGACTCGAAACGAGTCGACCCGAGACCGCTGGCTAATCAAGAAGGTCAGCACCAGGGATTCACGCGCAACAAGACGGCGCACGTACCTGAACCGTCCACACCACCCACCAACGATCCTAAGCGTCCCATCCACCAGCCGAACCCACCGCGTTGTCGAGGACGAACGAAATCGCGACCTAGAAGGATCAGCAGAGCGAAAATGAGAAGATTGACTTACCGAGTCATACAGCCACGTCGAGGCCAAAGCGGTCGCACCGGGCGCGTCGGATATGAAGTCCAGATGCTGGGGGAGCATCCCAGATCGATATTGGACCAGCGGGACGTTACAGAAGTCGAGGATTCAAGATCGCGCGTACCACGGACAGCACAGCGCTGTACCCGAGCCGCGACTTACCATATATGGTAACCGCTCGACGACGCTCGACGCTCGCTCATGGACGCTGAACTTTATTCGTTCGAACATTCATTTTATAGCATTTTTCATTGGAATATGAAGGGTATACTTTTTTGTTTTTTACCTACATTCCTTTGATCTTCCCCATACTCCTTGAGGGGGAGTGTTGTTAATCCATTTCGTATGGGTTAGAACATTATTAGCTTACATAAGCAGGCCTTATTTCGGCCTCGAAGTACTGTAGTTTTTCTTCAGTGACTACACTATAGTTTTCTACACTTCATAGGCAGCAGCAATTGTTTCCTTTCTATACATAAACGAATTAGTAAGGTGCATAGACCTTACTCTGGTCTCGCATGGTCATATCTGAAATGGATAGACCACACAGTTCGCATTGCATAGTTCAGGACCTTCAAGGGTTTGAAGCCCTCAAGCTTGGAAGTTGCCTTCCACGAGTTCTGGTGCCATGCCTCAGAATTTGAACATTCTCGTGTCCAGTTTCTGATGGAATCACACTAGGCCTGCGTGAAGTTGAGGTGTTCAAAACCTTGTGAAACGGAACTCAGCCACTAGGTGCGGCGGGAGTCTGTCCTCCATGATTGGGTCGGCCAGTAACTCTTGTAGATCTGTTGTCTCCTCATCAATTACCTCGGTGTACACGAAGTTGTCATGCTGGTAAGGAAGAGGGTTCTGGGGAATCTCGGTGGATAGGATGGGCACGATTAGAGTCAGAAGATGGGGTAGGAGATGATGGAGGAGGTGTTTCTTGTGCGATCACAGTTCTTATAGCTTCTTCAACAAGGGTAGAAGTTGAAGGAGATCCCAGAGTGGAATGGTAGTGAGGATGAAGTACTTGTCTGGGAATAATTCATAAGAACTCAAAAGGTTGATAGAAGACTTCTTCTCTTGATTGAGCATCTTCAGGTGATTGCCTAAGTATGTTAACACCACAGTTTGGGTGATAACAAATATCTCCAATCTCCAAGAGATGAGGGCACAGGGGGCAGCAAAGTTGAAATGGGTGACCAGGAAAGAAAACATTCTTGTCGTTGTTAATGACAAGAGGAGGATGCAGTGAAGAGGGGTCTTGTTCTTCTGGGACAGGTGAATTAGGTGGACTACCAACCTCAGAAAGTGGTTCTAAATGAAGCACAATCATGAGTGAGGCTTGGTTTCCATTCACTTCTGTAACAAAAAGAAGTTGGAATTTGTGAAGTAACCGATGAATAACCAGCTCTCCAGAAGTAACGGCAAACTCTAGGAGATTGTTTTCTTCAGTAACCCAAATGGGTTCTGCTCCAATGGCAATCAACATGGCCACAGTGACCATGGATATAGCCAGTGTCAATCCAGTAACCATCCAAGAACCATAATGCATGAAGATAGCAGGCATTGGTGCTAGCGTATGACGGACCGCCTTCAAGCAGGGCTCATAACCTATTGGGAATATAACCCCGATAGCGCAAGAACACAAAGGGATGAGTTGTCTAGTGGGAGACTCACATAGACAGGTTCTTGATGGATGGTAACAAAGGCTGAAGTGGTTCAAGTATAAGCAGGGAGGCTTAGGAGTGAACCAGTGATAGGAAAGAACAAGATAGTGAGATAGAGAGATAGGCTATAAGGCCCATCTTATATAGTATCTAGTACTGTTTGTACATATTGATACTGAACTCTAATATCATAACTGTATAGTATGATAAGAGATAAGAGAGGAATCAGCTATTGGCTGATAAGGATATGATGACATGATAAGAGATAAGAATGACATCATAGGTTTGGACCATAAGATAAGAGATAGCTTATCTTGATAAGGTGAGTAATATGAATAGCGTAAAGATAAGGTCATAGACCACTCTAGAATCTGGTATCAGGATAAGAATATCTAAATAAGAAATACCAGGATTCTCAACACTCCTCCTCACTAGAAATGTTATGATGGTTTGTAACATAGAAGTTGAAGTGCCTTTCTTCCATCCTCGAATTTTTGCTTGCCCAAGTTCTTTGTAAAGATATCAGCGAACTGCTGATTGGTAGGAACATAGTAAAATTTGATTTCTCCAAACTCCACTGATTCTCCTATGAAATGTTCCATCATCCGGACGTGTTTTGTGCGTCCTTCTTGAGCAGGATTGGAAGCAAGGAATATAGCACCTTGGTTATCAATGCATAGGGGTAGAGGACCTAACTTGAATCCCAACTCTTCATATAAGTTGCAGATCCAACAAAGCTGTTTAGCAGTTTCGGTCATACCGCAGTATTCCGCTTCTGTGGAAGACAGAGTAACTCTTCGTTGTTGCCTAGACAGCCAAGAGACAATGCCATTTCCTAAGAAGATAGCATAACCAGTGGTAGAACATGATGTTTCAGCGTCACCAGTCCAATCTGTATCAGAGTAGGCACATAAACTATTGGAGTCACCTGTCTCAGAATACACAATGCAGAGTTCCTTGGAGGAAGAGAGATAGCGAACTATATAGAGCACCTTCTGCAAGTGTTCTTCTATTGGATTGGAAGAGAACTGTGACATTTTGATGACAGCAAAAGATATGTCTGGTCTTGTTCCCAGCATGATGTATAACAGTGATCCAATGACCGACTGATAGTGACTTTGAAGTGTTGCATTTGACGAGTTCTGGTCAGAGTGGGGTCTCGGATTATATCTGGTAGGTAGAGGTACAGAGACAGGTTTGTAATTTTCTTGGCCAAATCATTTAACGACTTTCTCCGCATAGCGGGTTTGGTCCAAGGTGATTGTCCTTTTCTTGCGGTCTCGAGTAATCCTCATGCCTAGGTACTCTTTTGCTTGACCTAGATCTCTAGATTCCCATCGTTTCATAAACTGAGCTTTATGAGAGAGGACCTGTTGCTTGTTGTTACCCATAAAAAGAGCATCATCAATGTAAATGAGAAGTACAATGATTTCTTCACCAATGATCTTGAAGTAAGTTCCTGGGTCTGCTTTACAGCAGATAAATCCCATCTCCAGGAGACTCTTGTGCAGTTGCTTGTTCCATTGAAGAGCAGACTGCTTCAGTCCATAGATGGACTTCTTCAATTGACAGACCTTTTTCTCCTGACCCTTTACTATAAAACCCTTCGGTTGATCCATATATGTAGATCTCTTCATCCAGCTCGCCAAAAAGGTAGGCGGTTTTGACATCTAGTGCTTCGATTTCCCAATCGTGAAGCGCTGCTAGTGACAAAAGAAGTCAAAATGTTTCGAATCTTGCGACTGGAGAGAAAGTTTCTTCATAGTCTATTCTGAAGATCTGTGTAAATCCTTTTGTGATGAATCTTGCTTTCTTGCAACTGTCAGATTTAACAGCAAACACCCACCTCCCTTTGATGGTGCGATGACCCTTGGGTAGGTCTACCAGTTTCCATACCTTTCTCTCATGTAATGATTTTATCTCATCGTTCATGGCACTTTTCCATAATCCTTGATCATTCTTAGAGAGTTTAAGAACGTCTCTATACTGTTTGGGAAGAGGGATATTAGTGGATTCCACAGCCATGGATAAGTGATGACGAATCCATTTAGATGAATACATCTGTCCAATATCATCTTCTTCATTGGTAGGACGTGGTTTGACTTGCATAGATTCCTCCTGAATAGGTGCAAGTCCTCTAAGTCTTGCTCGATTTGAATTGGTGGTCTATTCCCATATGTGTTATCTGGAATGATCTGAGATACAAGGATGCGAGCAGATCACCTTGCTTCCAATGGTGGACAAATGAGTGAACATTCATCCAAAGTGGAATGATCTTGGTGAGGACGATTGCGAAACTTGACTAGAGTCTCTTTAGGATGTTGTCTAGGTGGTAGCCAGATTCAGGGGCCAGTAGGAGGAATTACTTGCTGTTCTACCGTTTGTCTCTCCATTTCTGGAGGCGAATCCTGGAAGTATCTACTATCTTGTCTCTTATGTTGATGTTGATCTGAAATAGAACTTCGGTGTTCTGTCTCAGGTTGTGTACGTTTCACACCTGGATAAAGGGGTGATGTAGCATAAGAAGGTGGACCAGATGATTCTGATGTTGGTGAGTCATCATAAAGCTGTAACGGTGACCTGCATAGAAAAGATTCCATGCAAAGTCAGACATATATTTGAATGAGTGAATTCCCCCAAAATATCCAACAATGGGAATCTCTCGACAAAGCAGGGATAGATGACCAATAGTATCATCTACATATCCCCCAAGTTTCATATCATTTCACCAAAGGATAGAGGAGTTATGAATATATCTCTTCCCATCCAACTCACTAGTACTACTTAGTACATGTGTGCATCGGACCCGAGTTTCCATATTTGACATCATTCTCACGGTACGATTGGTTAGCTAATTTAGGGCCATATGACCCAGAGTCTAACCTACCTATACCTATTTTCTTTTCCATATTCTGACCACAGGTCATGGAGGAATTAAATGTTTTCTCCAACTCGACCTTAAAAACATCGCCCACTGCTACATAGCAGTACTATTCATTTTATTTCTTTACTACCACTAAGTACATAGCTAAGTGTCATAGAGAGACTGATCATGTATTGCACAGCCCTGCCCATCATGAGTCAGTATGAGTCACACCTAGTTAGTATGAGTCATATTGAGGATTGGTCAG